>JACAFV010000002.1:44672-119613 GCA_014635975.1 Plectosphaerella sp. P0831 | reverse complement strand
CTATAACGCTATCCTCTCGATTAACGCCGATAGAGATCTAGTACCTAACGAATAAGTCCTCGAAGTCTTAACTATAACTAAAGAAACTACTAAGTAACTTATTCGTCGAGTCTATAATATACTTATATATAGCTACTAAGGAGTTTAGAAGACTTTCTAACGCCTCCGATAATATTATAACGCCTAGATTACTAGATAATAAGTCTAGGACGTAATTAAGGATTATTACCTCTATCGAATAAGTAAAGTATCGTAATATAAACTATATAGAGAAATCTAACCTCTTCCTATCGTAGAAGTACTATAGACGTCTATCGTATAAGACTTTATTACGAACTTACTATAGTCTAAAGAACTAATTTTAGGAAAGAAATTTAATTATATCTTAGTTATCGTCGACTAATTTACTAAATACGCTTACTTTCTACTATACCTTAAAACGGGAACTACGGAAGACTTCTTATATATCTTCCTACGTAATATCGCCTCGTAGTATAGTATACTAAAGGGTATTATATCGGATCGTAATAAACTATTTACGAGTAACTTTTAGAAAGCCTTTATAAGTTAGCTTAGACTAGACCGTAATCTCTCTACCGTATTCTATCTATAGTCTAATAGATAGACTAAACGTACGAATTAAATACTTAAGTAGTACTTACGTTACTACGTCGACTACTAATAGGAGAACTAGGTTTAACTATTACTAACCGTTTAGTTCGCCTATAATAGTATACTAAGTAAGTTAACTAAAGTCTTACTATTCTATACTAACTACGGGTTTATACCTACTATATATAGAGAACTATAGGAAGCCTCGAAAGCTCCTAAAGCGACTAAGCTCGCCTTAGATATTCGATAAATCTATAACGTACTTCGTAACGACCTTTAACTAGTATAGCTTAGAATAACTAAATATACTAATTAGTTAAGGATAAAGGGACTATCCTTCTAGGAGGGGAATAAAGTCTACCTTATTCGTAAAAATATTAAAACTAAACGACTAAATAATAAATTAGACTTTAAGAAAATCGGACCTTTTAAAATTCTTAAGAAAATTTTAGATACTAATTACCGACTCTTACTACCGGATAATATAAAGATCTATCTAGTATTTTATATCTATCTACTTAAACTAGTACCTAACGTAGTACTACTAGAGTATAATCTACTAGCGGACGATATAGAGGAATATACTATCGAGCGGATTCTCGATTACCGTATAAACCGAGAATATAAAGAATATATTATTAAATAGGAAGGCTACGGATATAAGGAAAATACCTAGGAACTTATTAAGTACCTAAAGAACTACCCTTAGTACCTAGAATAATATTACTAGTCTTAAATTTTTTACTAAGGGCCTTAGATCTACGAAGCCTTCGTTAACTCCTAGGGAGGACTAATCTAGTACGTCCTTAGTACCCTACTCTCTAAGGTTATTTATAACGCGAAGCTCTACCGAAGTTAGAGATACTATACTATCCTCCTCGTCTAGCTCCGTTATTCCCCGACTAAATAGAGCCTCCTCCCGTTTCTTCGTAACTTTCCGTAACCGACGAATCCGCGATATAACGCCGAGTATAGTCGCTAATTTAGTTTAGAGGATTTCTAACTCTATCTCTTTCCTTTCTATTTCCTTATCTAATCGCTTCGATTCTTTTAGAGCTTTTTCGACTACTATAAATATTAGTACTAAATATACTAAAAATACCTACGACTATACTTACGAGCGGAGGTTATACTAACCTTATCGTACGAGCGACTATACTTAATATAAACTACGTAGCGAGTCGACCTTAGTATTATCTTATATAATAAGTTATATTAGAAATACTAAGTATAAGGTATTCTATATTCTCCGTCGGATTTCATTAAGGCTATAAGCGCGCGACGTTATTCGGTTTTATCGGATCTTCGTTTTTCGATTTAACTAGATATAGTATTAACGTTAGTAGGAGAATAAGAACCTTAGGGTATAACGACGGGGGTATATACCTACTTATAGTCGCTAGGATATCGACCTAGAGGAGGGGAATCTTATAACGCCTAAGTAGGCTATATATTATCCGGCCCGGACCCCGTATACTATACCTCCTTAGGTAAGCTTAGTACGGACTAAGTAGAGGAAAGGGGATTACGAATACTAAGATAGTAAGCCTATTCGACGGCCTACTTAGATATTCGTTACGAACATCCCTATAGTTATCTAATAGACGGATAACCGTTATTAAATAATAAATAGATTATAGTCGCTAAGGAAGTAATCTAACTCTAGGATTACCTAGATTACGAAGTAAGCCGGAGTAATCTAAGGGAACCTCTAACTATATAAGCTCCTACCTTTTAGTATATAGTTCTACTTAGACTTACGATAGTAATTAATTTAAGTCTTTATTAGAAACCTCCTTTAGCTTATAGTAAAGAAGCGTAACGCTTTACGATATTAACGATAAGTACGACGACGACGATACCCGCTAAAGTATTATTCTATTCTATCGCCTAGGGCGAACTACTAGTATCTACTACCTATCTAGCTTATATATCCTTAGGATTATACCTAGGTCGTAATATAAATATAGGTCCGCTTCCGTATATTAGGCCCTAGTCGTCCTATTCTTAGTCTATATACTTATCCGCCGATAAAGCTATCTTTATATAATCTCTCTATAATTAGCTCCTACGGGTTACGTTAGTAGCCTTAGGTTATAGTACGCGATTTAGGCGTTATAGTAAGTCGGAAGGGGTAAATCGCGATTTACTAATAAATCGGGATTAGTTTAGTTAGCTTATTACGGAAGCTAAAACATAGAAGTAGGTTAATATAAAGGAATAGGGGGAGCCCCTATACCCCGTATAAGTTAGCCTATATAAGCTATCGTAGGCTTAGCCTAATTACTAAGTAATCGGACTATTAGATCTTTTAGTTCATTAGTAGAGCGGTCTAGCCCACTACTCTTATACTTGTTCGATTACTTAGTGGGTCTTCTAGATTGCGAGGTCGTGGGTATCTCCGCCTCGTAACGCTTTTACGGTCTACCGAGCCCCCCTACCCCCCTAGTATGCCCTATGAGGTACTAGGACCCTATTAGTAAGCTCTGTGAAGATACTATAGACGTGAGGCGGTATTATATAGGGAGTGGATTTCCTACGTTAGGCTTATAAGGGTTATCGGGGTCTCTAAAGGCCTAGATAAATCCCTTAGGGGTCCTCGATAGTGAATTTTAGCGCGTTATACTTAGTTTCCTTAGGGGACTAAGGTACTAAGAGAGGGAGGTAGTTATAAGGGAATAGGGGGAGCCCCTATACCCCGTATAAGTCAGCCTATATAAGCTATCGTAGGTTTAGCCTAATTACTAAGTAACCGGACTATTAGATCTTTTAGTCTATTAGTAGAGCGGTCTAGCCCACTACTCTTACATCTTCTTCCTCTTTACTAAACGTCCCTATATACTAGTTCCCGGCTCCGGCTTAACCTATACGTCTATTATAATCCCGGCTTTATTATTATTAGATTCCTCGTCCTTAATCCTAGGCTCGTCCTTAATAAGGGTACTAGAAGCGGCCTACTTATAGCTACGGTACGGAAGTATATAGGACGACGGGGCTTCTACCTCCTCTTCTATCCCGGTCCTTATATTAATAACGTAAGTACCCTACTTATTAAGCTATATATTAGCCTTATAAAGGAACGGCTAGAGCTATATAGTCCTATTAATATCTTTACCGTACTAAACGTTAAGTAGTAGGGTATTAGGCTTATTATCGTGAAAGGAAAGCCTTCTACTTATACTTAAAGAGTTCTTTATCCTTAGGTATATTAGAGATAAAGGCCTAAATAATAGTAAGTATAAGATCTAGTAATTAACGCTATACGTAGTTAAGCGGAGGCGTTAAGAAGTAGGAAACTTCCGAATAGACTAAATATCGGGCTAGAGGATTATCGTAATACGACTGGCTGTAATAAACGTAAAGCTACTAGAGAAGAGTTCGAGAGTTATCGAGATAGTTCCGGGCTAGCTCGGCCCTGAATATAGGCTATCGGTCTATCTCTTCTTATCTTTAGTAACTATTTAACGAGCCTAGCTAGCCTTATATATCGAGCTTATAATAGCCTTTTAGCTATATACCCGAGCTAATAGCCCCGAATTATCTTTATTAATCCTTAGGGTTAGGCGTTCGGTTCCTTATTTAGCTATAGTTTATATCGAGGAGCTTAAAACCTAGGAGTAACCGGATAAGTTCCTAAGTAAATATAGCTATTAATAGGTATTCTTAGGATATTATACCTCTTAGACGTCGTTATTAGAACTAGCGATCTCGACGAGCTTAGTCGCGGGCTTCTTCTTCGGCTTCGAACGGCTAGGCTACGGGCCTTTAGGTAGGTCTATACTATATACTATATAAGTAATCCATTCCGGATTCTTACGTTTAACTATAGAATAATAAACTCGGCTCTATATTAGGTAGTATATTACTAGTATATTAAGAAATATAATAGCGAAAGTCCGAATAGTTAAAGGATAAAGCGAAAACGTCTATTTACTCTCGAAAGGAGCCGAAATACCTTAAATTCGTTCTATACGTTATACGCTCCCTTAATTTACTATACGGATACTACTAAAAGGGGTTATAAGGGTATATATTTTATAAGGACCCCTAGCTACCCGGGTGAACGTATAAGGAAAACTAGGTATAAATTCTATTTTAACCTACTTCTACGTTTCGGCTTCCGTAGCCTGTTCTGGGAAAGTACACACCTGTGACGCGCGCGTTAATACCAAACCCCCCTTATTCGTAATTTATGCCTATACAAACACTAAAACCGTTAAAACTTCCTGCGGGAGCAACGGTTGGCCACACGGATCAAATTAAATGGAACGCTGCCAGGTCGTATGGACCACACCGCTTTGGATCACAGCACCAGATTGACACAGCGCGGACGTGCTTTGTCAGCGAAGTCGTTCCAGGGCCTCACTAATCAAATCCTCTGGCGCCTGCAATGGTGGTGGTCGAACCACAGGATGCTGATCGCGTAGACTCTTCGCCGGCGGCCTGCACTTAGATATCGTGGTCTTCTGCTGGGACGATCGGCATCAGGTATACCGAGCTATCATTTGCCCGCGGTCAAAATTCTTTGCTACCGTATGTAACGGCGTCTTTAAGGTTAGTAAGCCTTCCCTGTGCTTAATTCTTCGCTGACGGAACTCTAGGAGGGAAATACCGTGACTATCCACCACGATAGTGATGATTCTCTGGCTATAAAACTTATAATATACTACCTCTACTACCTCGATTATCCCTATTAGGACGATACGGCGTATCCGTGCCTCGCCGATACGGAAGCCGTCAGCTTCACGTTCTCCGTCACTAATTCTCCATACTTAACATCTCGCTAAAAGGACAAGAAGGCGACGAAGGCGGGAATGCTCGATACCGAACCGATTAAGCCATCGAATTTAACTATAAATACCCATTACTTCCGCATTCCTTACACGTCGCAATCTCTCATTTCCCAAGATGTGAATCGTCCAGATCGATCAAGCCCTCGGCGTGCATGTGTGAGGCGACAGGGTAAACGGCGAGCGCGAAGTTACTCGTTCTGTTCAGCACATATCGAGGGGTAATGTGCTCGAAGCCGTTGACCCTGTGTCCCCAACGGTCCGGAGTGAATGCGTGCAATAGATACGTGTGCGACCAGTCTCGGGCCCAGCTTGGATACCGATCGGGATGGTCCCATCTCTCCGAGAAGGATTCGTCAAAAGATGGTAGAAGATCGCCCTGGGTGATATTGGCGAGGTTCGAAGGCTCGTCGCGCAGACCGAAGAGGTCGTCCGTGTCGTCATCGTTCCAGCTCCCCGGCGCAAACGCATCGCGCTCCATAATCAGCATCTCCCCCGCTTCGCGAACAAGCCGCTGGCCGTACTTGGTGATGACTTCGTTGCTATGCGTCGTCCACCCGCCAGTATACGCGACATTCATCCCGTCCATCCAGAACTTGATCATCTTGCCGTGCTTCGACGACATGAAGACTCCACTGTTCACCTGCCCACCCAACTGTCTACCGGCGACAGCCTTGAAGCCACTTTCTCGAAGTGGTTTGATATCCCGCAGGGGGTGGACATCCCAATCGATGTAGATACCTCCTAGCTCGTAGACAGCTTTGACTCGTACAAAGTCCGACTTGTGTTCCATGCCTTGGATCTCCTTGCCGTTACCAGCATGGGTAGGGACTTCAACCGTATTAACCCGGAGGTCGAAGCGCGTGAAGATAAGCTTATTCCATTTGCCCGCTCGTCCCTGGCGCGCACGGGCTATTGATTCATCACCGGCCCTGACGTTGGTGTGGAGGAAGATGATGTCCGGTCGCCAATAGAACCACGCGGCATAGATGGAGAGGAAGTGACTGAATTCGAAGCTGAAATCCTTGCTAGAATCGGACAGGATATAGACGAAGTGTACGGAGTTCGGAATGACTTCGCTAGGTTCTCGGACATTGTATGTCATCGACGTAGGGATGTAGGCTTTGGGGTCGTGGGGCAGGAGGTAGAAAAGGCAGAAGATGGCGGCGAAGGCCGTGATAGCAAAGACGGCCCTGGCTTTGAGGCGATTTGTGATCCAGTTCCGCATGCTGAAGTTCGCTTTCGCAACGGATGTAGAGAAGGAGGGACGACTCTGAGACGGATGGGGTGGCGTGGATGGAGGGAGAAAAAGTCCCCCGAGTCAGGGAGAAAGAGCGTGCAAAGCCGGTGGCCAGTACTGCCACTCGGCAACTATATCAAAATCCTTCAGCTATGGCAAGTCCGACTCAGGCTGCCGCGTCATCCTCTGCACGTCTAAGTTCAAGATCGTAGCCTTGAAATGCGCCTATGACAACCAAACCAGCGTCAGTGCATAAAAGAATTAAGACCTACGTCCTGCCCGAGTAGTTCGATATAAGGTTAGAAAGTGTGGCGCGGAATGCCTATCATTCGTGTAGTGGGAGTTATAATCGATTCTTTATTCCTGTAGTTTATTTGCAGCGATGGCATAAGTAGCTTCAGCGCCGGCAAACTCTGAGTGTGAAATAAAAAAAACTAAGGTTCAGACCACCGAGGGGCTGAAAAGTTACTTGGTGCGCTGAATAATATCAGGCTTTTGCTCAAGCATCCCGACAAAGAAATTCACCCGCCTAGCTACTTTTCCCAGCATCAAAGTTAACCTCGAGGTGCAGATAAAGCCAAGTTAAGCCGAATAGCTAGTCTTCATCCACTCGAATGGCCTTATCCGGAAGCTGCGGCTTTTATCTCGCACAGCTGAACAGTAAATCCGTGAAATCTTGGGCAGGGAAATGCAGGGGGAATGCTATATATGTTCCTCAGTTGTCTCTCAGTTCATAACGACATCAGGGACTGGTGGGAGGGCAACACTTGCAAGCATGGGCAGTCTAACATCTCACGAGATCCAGCAAGTCAGCTTGGCTCTGCTAAATCCAGCTTCTGACTCAACCAAATCGACAAGATCCGAGCCCTTGGTGTTGGCAATCATGTATCTCTTCCTTAAATCGTCGTCTGCGGCGACCAATCCGCCGGTAAAAGCTCTGTGTTGGAAAGGTTGACAGAGATTCCGTTTCCTCGTCAGGACGGACTCTGTACTCGATTTGCTATAGAGATCATCCTTCGACACACCGAAGGGGCCCTAGAGATGGTCGCCATAGTCCACGCCGATAAGAGTCACGATCCCGAAAGACAGCGAGATCTCGGAGCATACCGCAAGAACATCAACGACTTAGCCGATCTCCCCGACATCATCGACGAAGTATCCAATCTCATAGGCCTTCGAGGATATAGAGATTCGGGTGGAAAGGCCTTCTCTCTTGATGTTCTTCGCATCGAGGTGTTGCTGGTCCCACACCCGTATGGGCACTCTGTCAAGAGGTAACGGGCGTGTCCTCCGAAACGATGCCCGGAGACTGATGAGCGAATCTCGCAGCACCAAGCAGTGTCTGGCTGTCCTTCACAGCGCCGCCGAACAGACTTCGCCCAGCGGCATTCATGTAGTGGAGGACGGGAGATTAGTATCGATGGACAGTAGGTATTAACTACGTCGCGGGACTAGCTCTTCGAAGCCAGGCCTATCAAGCTAGGCAACAGGGCAAGGTAGTTTGTCATGTCGACAACCTCGGAGAAGTTACAAGAGTTATTAGACCATAGGTCTCTGTGAGTATTAATTCGTAAATAATCTTCGCCGAATCTAAGATGACCCGAGCGTACGTCCCGTAATCTGAAAATAGGACGACCTAGTGTTAGGTAGGGATATAGCCCGGCCTGTAGCGATACTTTACCTGTAATTCTCTATAGTTTGATTTATAAGTGTAGCGTTTTCTTTATCTACTACGGCCCTTATGTTTAGCCTATTACGGGTAATCTTTAGGCCCTCCGTATAGAGCTTATAATAGATTATAACGCCTAGCTTAGGGAGCTAGTTATTTAGGCTAGGATTGCGCTATCGGCTACCGATAAGCCGACCCTAAACCTACTATATCTAGCTAATTAGGAGTAGAGCTTAGATTACCGTAAGCTATAAGCCTTTAGCTTATAGAGCGTAGTAAGCTATAAGCTACCTCTAATAAATAATATCGTTAGAATAGATCGCCCGCCTAGATAATCTAGAAACGGTACTTAAGTACTTAAGGGAAAGGCTCGAGTATAGGATAGTTAGATAGACTTACGATAGTAATTAATTTAAGTCTTTATTAGAAACCTCCTTTAGCCTATAGTAAAGAAGCGTAACGCTTTACGATAACCCGGTAAGTACGATATCGACGACGCTAAGTATTATTCTATTCTATCGCCTAGGGCGAACTATTAGTATATACTACTACCTCTCTAGCCTATATATCCTTAGGATTATATCTAGGTCGTAATATAGGTATAGGTTATTATATAGCAAATAATATAGGCCTCGCCCTACGTAATATCTTTTATAACTACTTTACTATATATAGCCCGGTAGTTAAATCTAGGACTATAACGATAGGTACGACGTTAGGCGCTATACTAGAGGTCTTAAGAGTTTAGCTTATACTTATAACTAGTCTAGATAATAGGAAGATAAAGTCGTCGTCTTCTGGATAATGAACTGTCTATTAGTCGAGGCCTTATAGATAAACTAAATGAACGTCGAATAACCTACTTATTAGGTCTAAAGAGTACTACTTAAGTAATAGAAGTATTACGACCTAGGTATAATCCTAAGGATATATAGGCTAGAGAGGTAGTAGTATATACTAATAGTTCGCTCTAGGTAATAGAATAGAATAATACTTAGCGGATATCGTCGTACTTATCGGATTTATCGTAAAGCGTTAC
Organism: Plectosphaerella sp. P0831; assembly: GCA_014635975.1. Lineage (NCBI taxonomy): Eukaryota > Fungi > Ascomycota > Sordariomycetes > Glomerellales > Plectosphaerellaceae > Plectosphaerella > Plectosphaerella sp. P0831. The sequence continues at coordinate 110,263 of JACAFV010000002.1, read as the reverse complement.
GCTTCTTTACTATAAGCTAAAGGAGGTTTCTAATAAAGACTTAAATTAATTACTATCGTAAATCTAACTATAGCTATATACCGGCGAGGTATTACCTTATATAGGTAAGCGTACCTTCCTTAATTCCCTTAGATTATAGCTAATCGTAATCTATCCCGGGGATTACTCGTAGTAGTAATCTAACGATAGAGTATATCTTAGTATAATCTATAGATTACTAGCGGCCGTAATCTATAATCTATATTATATAACCTACCTAACGTAATACTTCCTAAGCCTAGCTATCCGCGGGGTCGCCTTTTATTACGACCTAGGTATAATTCCGATAATATATAGACTAGAGAGGTAGTAGTATTATAATAGGGTAGTATAGTTATAGCTAAGTAGCGCTATATCCCGCGTGGCTTAGTTAACGTATAGGTAGGTAGGTATAGATAGCCTTAATAGATAGCGGAAAATTTATTACTTTTATATTACTCGCGGGACCCCCTAAGTATAACGATTATAATAGCCTAGGACCTCTAGAATAGGCTTCCTTTAACTATATATCGTTATACGACTTAATTAAGACTCGNACTCGCGGGACCCCCTAAGTATAACGATTATAATAGCCTAGGACCTCTAGAATAGGCTTCCTTTAACTATATATCGTTATACGACTTAATTAAGACTCGTTTAGCCCTGATTAGTTTATTCCGTATCTTTTAAGCCTACTTTTATCGAGATAGACCCTATATTTCTAGTAGCGTAGATAGGTAGTTAGGTTATATTCTATATAGCTCGACTTTCCTAGCGCGTGCCGACCTACGACCGGTCTCTATAGAGTGCTTGCCTCCGACCGGCGCACCCTGTTGGACTACTCCCGCTACGCTGTTTTACTACTTATAGATCCGGTTTAGGCTCTTAGCTAATATCCTTATACCCTAGGTCCCGGTACGTACTCGGGAATCGAGAACCTTAGTTACGGCTCCCTTAAAGATAACGATCTCGGCGGCGTCTATAACTACGTTAGATAGCTAATCCGTTATATCGAAGACTTAGTCCTTAACGGATAAGGAGTATCCGAATTAGAGGTATTATTAAGTAGGGGTTAGCGATATAGTATAGTAAGCGGCGTTAGGGAGAGAGTAAAGAGACGGAGGAAGGGGGTAGCTTACAGCCGGGATGACCGAGGTCGTCTTTACTCTTTATCTAATAAATGATTGATATAGTTACTATACGACACAGGGGTAGTCTGGGAGTCGTCGTAAAGGAGGGCGGTCAGTACCCATGCCCTACTTTAACGTCCTATTTTCCACAAGAGAAATCAGCTTCGAGGTGAGCGTCCCATATCCACTACGTCAACCCCCTGCTGACAAGCCAGTTCGTCTCCCGCGACTGGAACGAATCCGACTGGAATTACCCCGTCGTCCCCGGCGAGAACAACATCAAAGGCTCCTTGAGAACCGTCCCCCAGGGTCTCAGCAACACAATCACCGATTTCCCCATCCGCAACTATCTCCGTAACAGCGGTGGCGTCTACGCGCAGCCAAGTAATGTCTTCACCCATGGCGAGGACATTCCCATCGGAGAGTACCGCCTCCTCGCCCGTGCTCTACGCACCTACGGTGATCCGCACAATATCAACGACTGGCAGTGGAAACTCTCCCCCTGGTTCCGTGTCACGCGTGAGAAGCCTCCTCCGCCAACTACCACCTCCCTCCCGCCCGTGTCGACATCCACCGAGCCCACGGTCATCCCCACCCGTCCATGCACCGATGCCACGCGACGGATTGACATCACAGTCCGCATCGGCGACGACGAGACTCCGCGCCGTTTCTACCGCTATTCGGACCTTCTCGCCATCGACCTCACCAGCAGTGGCGCCAACCGCCTTCTCAACTTTGAACTTGGCCCTGACAACCGCGTCATCACGCCTAATACTCCCAACGTTGTCGCCAACCGCTTCCTCTCGACACATAGTAACGATAACAGTCTCGTATACCTCCGACGTGCGGGCGAGATTCCTGGGCCATGGACCTTCCTCGAGTGTGAGGTCGCCTGTGTTGATAGGCTGCGGTGCAGGGCTGAGGGTAAGAAGGAGCTGTATGTGTGTGACAGCGTGTCGGGGGTTGTGCGCAGCGGGCCCGTGGTGCTCGATGGGTGTCACAAGCTGCATTTGTTTGTGGAGGAGCTCGAGTGTCCGCCAGCGACGCCGTCTGCGGTGCCGACTGTGCTTCCATAAGGCTTCATTGCTGGGGTATTTGATCAAGGGGCACTTCTTTGATCGAAGGCTCCTGAACCCCCTGAAGGAGCGCTAAGATTGGGCGCTATTCACGCTGTAACCCTCAGGCTGGGGGAGTTTGTCAGTAAGAGCTTGGGCCGCCAAGGGCGCTGCGCCCACTGTTATTACAGAGAGTGCAGTTCTTAGACTTGCTGGTATAGTTGATTGACTGATATAGAGACTAATCTACTCTGGAAGTCGATCTATCTAGCAAGTCAGTCTACATAAAGAGTCAATTTGCATGGTAAGTCTATCTGCAGTAAAGATCGATCTACACAGCAGCTCAAGCCACAGCCAGTGACATAGCACTATAACGAGGATAAGGAGACAAGCTTGACGTGGTGAAAGAAGGCGACGAGCAAACAGCTGGGCAGTCCTAGAAATGTTCAACCACAGGAAAGTCGCAATTTGGATTGATCCAGCTACCATGAAGAGCAAGAAAACACCAAGGATGTACTGCTCCGCCCTCGCCTCGGTGCTGTCCACGGCGTCGGTATCCAAACTCCGGACCCCGCCCGGCGCCGAACACCTGCAGCGCCATCGCCAGCTTCACTCTCCCCCATCACCACTTTGGGCATATCCTTCGCATTCACCCCCCAGCGCATTTTTCAGCATTTGAAAAAAAAAAAAGTCTCACTTCAAATCCCGCGAAAGACGTCTATGTCAGCGTCTTCCACCCCGGAAGCAAAAAGCTCCCGTGCGGTAAGCCTGCACTATCCCTAGCTTACGCGTGCGGAGTTAGCGGGCATACCATTTTCAGCCCGCTAAATGCGACTCCCGACGATCGAGGTTTGTAATCTGACCAACATGACATTCACCTGCATCCAGCGACTGGCCAGGAACAGCTATGCATGTCAGACTCAGCTACCCGCGACGACGACGGTGTTAACCAAACTCCAGCCATGGGGTTCGGTCGTACGACGACATGCGAAAGCTGCGATGCTTCGAACATAAATACCCCGTGATGCCGCGGGCTGTTGACCACTTCTACACTTCAGCACTCAGCATTCATCACAGCACCACCACTCTCCCCTCCATTTAAACGTCAACACACTACCCACCATGTCTACCTTCCTCATCACTCAAGCCACCGGCACCCAGTCCCGCGAGGTGATCAAGAACCTCCTCGCCGCCGGCGCCAAGATCCACGCCCTCGTCCGTGATCCCTCCAAGGAGCTCCACCCCCTCCTTCGCGACCCTGCCGTCACCGTCTTCAAGGGCACCAGCGACGACACCGACGCCGTCTTCGCCGCCGCCCAAGGTGCCACCGGCGTCTTTCTCAACACCTTCCCCATCCCCGGGCTCGAGGAACAGCAGGCCAGATCGGTAGTCGCGGCAGCCAAGAAGGCCGGCATCACATCCATAGTCGCCAGCACATCTTTGGGCACCAGCGACAGGAGCCTCTGGGACGACGAGGCCACAAAGGCCGCGGGACTGTACGGCTACTACGCCTCCAAGTCCGCAGTCGAGGAAGTCGTCAAGGGCGCTGGCTTCGAGAAGACAACCATCGTGCGCCCGGGCTTCATCCACATTGATTACCTCGGTGCACACTCCGTCGGCAACTGGCCCGGCCTGAAGACTCTTGGTGAGCTGGACCACGACTATGAAGAGAATGCGCGGATGCCGCAGACGGTCGCGGGCGACATTGGGCGATGGGCTGCCGCTGCACTGCTGGACCCGGCTCGGTTCGACGGCGCAGGAATCGAATTGACCCCCGAGTCTCTGACCGTCACGGAGGTCTCGGCCATTGTGTCGCGCGTCGCCGGGCGCGAGGTGCCTGCTCGACGTCGTAGCCCCGAGGAGCGCGATGCGCTTACGGGCAAGTTCTTCGTGCAGGCCTTCCACTTTTGGGCCAACGGCAAGGACTTGAGTCGGCTCGTCAAGCTGGCGCGGGAGGCGGAGGCAAAGTACGGGATCAAGTTTTCGACGCTGGAGGAGGGTCTGACGGCCGATCGGGAGCTCTTGCTCGCAACGCTTCCTTAGATGGTGACGGGCGGTAGAAGCGACATGATTTGTGTGGTAGACATAATTGAATGACGACTTGTAGCGACTTGTCAATGCCCCTGTAGGTGTGCTGCGCTGTGTGGCCGATGACCCCGTCCTGAACCGAGTCGCACCCTGAGGATTCTTCGGCACTGACATCTCGGTTCGGGTGATGCGGTGTCTGCAGACAGGCACAGAGCAGCTGGCGGTTCTTCGTGTAGCGTAGCACGGGCTGTCGGACGGGCCCGAGGTGCTCAATCGGGTCGACCTGCGGGTCAGCCACATCGTCATGCACTTCACCGGAGATTTGGACTGGAATGGACGGTCAATGAGTCAAATTGGGGGGGAATCTTTGCAATCAAAAAGCAGAAATGCGATGAAACATGTCGCGCGGCTCCTCACAGCCTGGCGTCCGGGAGTCACTGGGCCTTGAGCTCGTCCAGGATAGGCTTCTCCAGGGCCTCGGGCTTGGTGGTGCTGGCCCAGCGACCCTTGACCTTTCCGTCCTTGCCGATGAGGAACTTTTCAAAGTTCCACTTGATGCGCTTGATGCCGAGCAGGCCGGCCTTTTCCTCCTTGAGCCAGTTGAAGACGGGGTTGGCGGCGTCGCCGTTGACGTCGGACTTTTGCATAATGGGGAAGCTGACGCCGTAGTTGAGCTGGCAGAAGTTCGAAATGTCGTCGTCGGTGCCGGGCTCCTGGCCGCCAAATTGGTTGCAGGGGAAGCCGAGGACGACAAAGTCCTCGCCGTGCTTCTCGCGAATTGACTTGTAGAGCGTCTCGAGGCCGGCGTACTGAGGGGTGAAGCCACACTTGGAGGCCGTGTTGACGATGAGCACGACCTTGCCCTTGTACTCGGCAAAGTCGACGGGCTGGCCGCGCTCTGCGGGGGGTTAGCGGGGGGAGAAGCAGATGGGCGGCGGGAGGGGAGACGAACTGTCAAGGGGCTTGAAGTCGTAGAAGGAGGTAGCGGCGGCCATTGTGTCGGTAGCTGTAGATGTAGCTGGTGTGGTGGTGTGCTTCTGGCGGTGTGTGGTCTGTCGGTGATGGCGGGGTAGAAAAGTTTGGTTTGGAGGAGGGGAGGGCAGGGAGGGGAAGGAGGGACGGATGACGACGAAGATAAATACTAGCTTCGGGAAGGCACGAACGGACGGACGGACCCTTACGCAATCACGGCCCTGGGGAATTGCCATGTGCAAGCACCAGTGCCCGCCCTTCCCGGCCTCCCGTACCTGCCTCGCGATGACCTGCCAACCTGCCTGGTCGTGCCTGCCCGTACGAGTACCTTCCCGTCTCCTCTTTGGCGCTAGCGGCGGACCTCTCGGACTGATGAAGCTTGATGTGTTTCTTCTGCTGTTTCTGCCCCTCTAGAGCTCCGGGCCTTGGTACCCATAGGCGGCTAGACCGCGCCTGGGCCCCCGGGGGTCCCCTGAAGCTTGGTGGTCTCTGGCACGTTATGTTGCCCTGACACCTCGGACGAGCCTCGGCTCCAGGTCCGGACTCGGACCCGGGAGGGGCTCTATAGTTATTGGGACTCTGTGATTGGCCGAACAGAGTCGGTCCACGGGTCGTCCATCATCCGACTGCACACGCCACGGGTTGCTCAGTTCTGCCGACCGCCATCGCCATTGATCGGTTGCTTTCTACGGAGTACGAGATATCTTCATCGCCACTCCACACTGCCACAGTGAGATCATTGAATTACCTCGAGGCAAACTTTCCCAGGCAGGGGAGAGGCTATTGCGGTGCTGCCGCCCATGGACTCAGCGACCGCATTATGCAAAGCTGAGAGCTATCGTGTCACCGATACGAAGCACGGCAGAGAGATGCATCGTCACGATAAGACGCCCAGGTCCCTAGAGCTCATCAGTCGGGGCTATTGTACAGAATGATATTTGGCCAAGGCTGCAAATTGTTTCAGGATCGTAGATGGCGATGTTATTCACGATCTGGGGACTCACTCATGACCATCAGCCAGCATTTATTTGTCAGCGCCAGAGTAAAGCATCCATGCCTGCATTAGCGCCCGTGGGCCTCTGTAAATCGGTGTCCAATGGGGCGGGGAACACCAAACAACCCCGGAAAATCTCATATGGGAGCATCACGCCCAGCCGCCAGCTCCCGTCTCACCTGCATGGTCGATTCCCGAGATACAGGAGCCGTGTCGTCGTGAGATGATAGATGGTTGCTGCATGTCAGACGTCTGGCTCACTTATCGGATCGGGAATTTCCAAGTTACATGCACACAGATTGAATTCACAATTTACCGTAAAGTGTTGAAACCAAGCCAAAGCTCTGGTCATCCTTCTTTATGGGCTTCATCCAGGTTCTCTCAGACACATCCTGAGTGTATAGTCTGCTGACTTTGATATATTTGGCGAGGGTCCTGGGGTGATGTTTAGCGCAGATCTTTGTAAGCCTTGTCGGTTTGTAGTTTAAACAGCACGCCTTGCAATTGATCTTTTTGTGCTGGTCACATTCTTGAAAACCGGTCAAGACGCAGCTCAGGCGTCCGCGTGCCCCTTTCGCTTGAAAAGGGGTTCCTATTACCGCCCACTATTATCAGCCAGACTGTCGCGCTCGTCTGATGGCATTTACCGGATCACAGGCATGATCCTGGCCAAGGCTGTACGGGGGCCTAATCTCCGAAAGGGGGCATATTATTCGGGGAGACCGCCGACATCTCGCTATGCACCAACACAGAATATTGCTTCAGCCGGCCCATGAGTCTGATGCAGGCGTAGCATACCCATCATGCGCAAAAACACCATCGACTAGACTCTTCAGAGAACTTGTATTAACGAATAAACACCAACATCTGCCTACGAGGGCAGACTGACCACACCGCTGTAGCCCTCTTACTCCTTACCACCCGTCACGTTCCTCGCCCGCATCTGCGAATCAGTCACGAAAGTCTTGAACTCCCGCGCAGGCACCTTCTTCATGAACATCTCATCCAGCTCCTCGTACGAGCGGCCAGCAACCTCGGGCTGGTAGAACCACAGGTAGACAACGGAAAGCACAGCTAGGCCGCCGAAGATGAAGGAGACCTTGGCGCCGAGGTTGGCCTGATCGGGGTTGAAGAGGAAGGGGATGACGAACGCCCACATGGTCTGACTCGAGTTAGCTTTGATTCCAATAGGCTGGGAGTGGTGTTACTCACGAAAAGAGCGTTCTGCAGGGCCAGGGCCATGGATGCAGTCTTGGCACGGAGACGGGAGGTGGCAACCTCGGTCAGGAGCGAGTAGGCCGTGGCGCCGATGGTCACGTTGTAGACGTAGCAGTAGAAGAGCATCATGGCCACGGTGCCCTTGACGGGTCCTGCGGCATCAATGGTGGCCAGGCCTCCGGTGATGCAGAGAACGATGGTCAGAACGAGCATGCCGCCGAGGGTCAGGTTCCTGCGACCGACGCGGTCGATAAGGAACCAGGAGGTGATGTTGCCGAGCATGGAGAGGACCTGCTGGACGATGCCGAGGGTGAAGCTCTCCTTGGCGGTGTAGCCGGCCAGCTGCTGGTAGTAGGTGGAGTAGGCGGCAACGAAGAAGACACCGCAGAGGGCCTGGATGCTCAGGGGGGCCATGCTGATGATGGTGCGGCGGAGGTTGGACTTGCGGAAGCACTCGAGGAAGCTGGCGCCCTCGGTCTCGTGGCGGACCTCCTCGAGGGTGAGAGAGATGACGGCGATGCGCTTCTCAATCTCGACGCGGTCGTAGCCCAGCTTGGCGAGGGACTTGGCAGCGGCCTCGGTGCGGCCCTTGTTGATGAGCCACCAGGGCGACTCGGGGAGGAAAGGCCAGATGGCCAGACCGATGCCGCTGACACCGTACTGGGCGACGAAGATGGCGCGGTAGGCCCAGCGGTCCTCGCGGACTCCCGTCTCGTTGACGACGAGACTGACGATGAGAGGACCAAGAGTGAAGGCCAGGGCTGCGGCGGCAGTCATGATACCGCGGAGCGCCAGGGGCACAATCTCGCCAATGTATGTCATGCAGATGGTGATGAAGCCACCGATAGGGAAGCCAGCGATGAACTTTCCGGCGAAGAAGATCTCGTTGGTGGTGCTGACGACTTCGAGGGTAATGCCGATGAAGACAAGGGCGTAGCATCCAAGCATAGTCCACTTGCGTCCGATGCGGTCAGCAACCCAACCGGCTGTAAGGGAACCGACGACGGCGCTGTTGAAAGACCATGTTAACTGGTGACATGACTCGGAGATGGGATCATAAGACTTACGAGGCGACGGGGCCGCCGCTGTAAGCAGACTGCCACTTTGCGGGGAGAACATAGTCTCCGTCAAAGGCGGAGCCAAAGTCCTTGCGGAAAGCCGGAATACCAAGAACGATACCGCCGGCTTGGTTGTCGAAGCTCGTGAGGATCAGGACGTAGATGGCGTAGATGCACCAGGCAAAGGGCCAGGGGTGGTTGCGGATGGCCTGGAAGACGCCCTCCTCGTGGTCCGCCACCTGAGCCGAGGCGCCGAGTTCCTCGACGAGCTCGGCNGCTCGGCATGGCCAGCGCCGTCTTTGCTGTTCTCCAGCTCAGCTGGGTGATCCTGCTCCTTGGAATGAGTCATGGTGAAAGGTGAGGAAGAGGCCGACTGCGAAGATGTTGTCGCTGATACCCTGGGAGAAGATGTTCAAAGGTGTCAAAAGGGCTCTGAGCGATGGAGGCTGAAGAGTCGGATGAGGCCATTGAGCCGGGGGATCAGCATCACTTTAATATCGTGAGTCGATGATGGCGTCGGGTTAGGGCGTTTCTGGTTTTCACACGGCGTCGGCGTTGGGGGGTGCTTAGCGTCTCCTAATCTGTCCGCATGGCCGACCCGGGGGGCCATCTGGGGGGCGGGGGTATTCCGGGGAAGCACGACAAGGACGAGCCTGACTCGGAAGTTGTTGCATGAGGCCACTCAGAATGTCAGGCCAGGCTCCCCGGTCATGATCAGCCCGAGGGGGGAAATAGGAGATGGCTGAAAAAGGACCTCCTAAGCGCCCTCTCCAGCAGGGAAAAGATGGGTGGCACATTGTTCACAGCATCAAAACCGGATGGTCCGGGGTTTACCGAGGATGTCGGGGGGGCGACTATGGGGTTGGTGGCGCGCCCCCCTGACTCGAGCGGGACGGCGAACTCGTTGGTCTGCCGATGGTGGCTGGCGCAGTAGTTGGGCTGGCCAGATGATTCGACGATCCGGCATTGGGCGCTTCAGACTTCCAAAAGCGCGATAGTTCGTCGTGGTCCGCAGCTTCTCCGTGGATAGTCCGTGGCCAAGGCACCATCCCGTGATGGTCGGGGCTGAACAGTGATCAGGCGTGTCGCGTGGTTGTGGGGGAGAGTGCGGAATCCGCTCGGCAGCCGAGCGCCCCCCCTAGGCCCTGGCATCATTGGACCACGTGAACTGGTCTGATGCAGGACGTGCTGATCGAGCATTGACAAACGGGAGACCCGAGACCAAGGGCCTGGAGTGCTGTGGTGTCGTTGTCCCAGTGGTCTGGTCCGGTCCATGTTGAGACGAGGATGGGACCGACTCGACTCGAAGACTCGGTGTCGCGGGAAAGGGGCAGCCGATGGGCCGAACGGCGGTTCGCGGCACCAGATTGAGGGGCGCCAGGCAAGGCTAATGACCTTCAGCTCGGTGCTGTTTGTCAAGGGGCTTCCGTCGGCGTCGTCACCCTCCTCCAACTTTTCACCAAGCACCACCACCATGGCTGAAGCACCCACGATTTCGAGCAGCAAGCCGGCGCCTCCTTCGAGGGTCGACCCCGAGCTGGAGCGGACCGCAGAGGCCCTCTGTCCGACACTTTCCTCCTGGAGTCGTGCGCCCTTGGGCATTGTCGACTTTGTTCCAGATGCCGACGCCTACTTTGGGGTGCGTCCCCAGGCGAGCCAGCACCCCATCGACGAGCTCCCCGACCTCACATGGGGGAAGAGAGGCGACTTTGTCCTCGACTTTGGCATCCACCTCGTGGGCTATCTCTCCTTCCGGCTCGACTCGCGCCGCGACCTCATGGACGCGCCATGTCGTCTGAGGTTGACCTTTGGAGAGTCGCCGCTCGACGTGACGATGGGCATGGAGGACGTCAACACCTGGATCAGCACCAGTTGGCTCCCTGTCGAGATCCTCACCGTCGATCTCTGTCCCGAGACCGTTCATATCCCTCGCCGACACTCATTCCGCTACCTCCGCGTCGAGGTCATTGATACGTCGCCCAAATACCACGTCGCCTTCTCAGACGTCCAGTGCCGCTGCGTCAGCGCCGTCGAGCAGGACCGGACAATCGATGCCTACAGCTTTGAGAACCCCGTCCTCAGGGACATGGACAACGTCAGCATCTTCACGCTGCGTGACTGCATGCAGACGGTGTTCGAAGATGGGCCGCGGAGGGACAGGCGTCTGTGGAGCGGCGACCTGCGGCTGCAAGCGCTTGCCAACTACAGCACGTTCCGCGACTTTGACCTGGTCAAGCGTTGCATATACCAGTTCGCCGCTACCGCAAGGGAGGACGGCACCGTTCCGGCTTGCATCTTTGAGAAGCCCAAACTCGCCGGGTCGACCGACTATATCGTCGACTATGATGCTTTGTTCGGAGCCATCGTGTATGACTATGTCTGCGCCTCGGGCGACACCGCAGTCGGAGAAGAGCTGTGGCCGACCCTCATGGGTTGCGTCAAGCGCGGATTATCCTTCCTGCATCCCGAGACGAACGCTTTTGACGAGTCTCGGGAAGACGGCTGGTGCTTCTTGGACTGGATGCCCGGGCTAGAGCACAGCGCTGGTGAGCACGGCGTGCTGCTGTTCAGCCTCAAGGCCATCAACAAGCTGGCCGAGCTGCTGGGCAAGGACGCCCCTTTCCTCGATACGGTTCAAAAGATGACGGCGGCGGCCGACACCTTCGTCTCGGAGGACGGTAGGCTGATCGTCTCGGGCCCGGAAAAGCAGGTCAGCTATGCTTCGGCATCGTGGCTGGTGCTGGCCGAGGCGTTCCCGCCAGAGAAGGCAAAGAGCCTCCTACTCAACACGCTGGCGGAGCCATCAGCACTGAAGCCCCTGACTCCGTATCTGTGGCACCACGTGTGCGATGCGCTCGCCACGGCGGGGTGCTTCGAGGAGTGCGTTAGAATCATGACGGAGTACTGGGGTGGAATGTTGACGGCAGGCGCCGACACGTTTTGGGAGTGCTTCGACCCGGCGGACCCGAAGAAGAGCCCGTATGGTGATGTCAGGAACAACAGCTTCTGTCATGCGTGGAGTTGTACGCCGACATATCTGCTGCGCGGTAAGCTGCTGAGCTTTGTTGGGACCAAGGAGGCTACACCTGTGACGGTGCGGGAGCTGGACGAGGCTTGGATCCGTAGGCAGTACGCATGATGGTGGTGTCTGAATTGACCGATTTCGCCATGGATGGCTGGATGTGTCGAAGTGAAGTCGATGCCGTCAGTCGCATCTGTATCGAAAGAAATTCATGTATTCAAGAGGGTGCATTTAAAATGTTGCAGAGGTTTGGGAAGGAGCAACCAGGCAAGATTGTGGCTTAGTCATGCGCCAGGATTACGAGCGCCGCCTCCAACGTTCCTTCCCGCGGTGTTCCACGTCGTATGACACTGAGGCAACTGCACCCAGCTTCCATGGAAGTTGACATCAACTTGACATCGCCGGACCCAAGTCTCGCCCACCTCCAAGCCTTTGCTCAAATCGATCCATCTCCGTGCAGCTTTTTGTTCCGAACCACGCTTCGACACATCGCCAAGCAACGAATGCGCTTCCCCGCTCGATCGCATCCTACCACCCCATCTTCTCCCAATCCCGATCGACATCCACAACGGCGAAGCGTCATCTTATCGATAAGCCCACTCCTCGACCGCCCCCGCCCGAGCTTGAGCTCTCCTCTCGCGCTCGAGTCCTCGCCGTCCTGATCGCCTGCATTCGACATGGGCGACGGTGTCAAGAAGAAGCACCCAAAACCGAAGAAGAAGTTATCCGCCACCTCATCACGGAAGAGAGCTGCCCTGCCGGACATTCGCGCCATGGATCCCACGGAAAAGAGAAACATCGTCATCGTCGGTACGTCTCCGTCGCAGTCTCCCTAGACGGTCGCCCGCACGTCGCGCTGATGACAACTCCCTCAAGGCGGCGGTATCATCGGCTCGACGACCGCCTACTTCCTCACGCGACACCCGAAATTCAACCCCGAGCTCCATCGCATTACTATCCTCGAAGCCACAGCCATCGCGGCCGGCGCCTCCGGCAGAGCAGGCGGCCTCCTCGCGCTATGGGCATACCCCGCCTCTCTCGTGCCGCTGTCCTACCGCCTTCATGCTGAATTGGCGGCTGAGCACGACGGCGCCAACCGCTGGGGATACCGAACCGTCGGCTGCGGCAGCTTTGACGCGACGATATCCCAAGAGAAGCTACAGAAGGTCTTACAGGCAACGACGGCCAAGGACCCCTCCGCCGCTGCCGTCCCTGGAGCAAATGAGGGCGAGGAGCAAAAGGGCTGGGAGCGGTTGCCAAAGCAGGACGAAGCCGCCGCTGACTTGCTGGCCGACTCCGTCCTCCCAGCAGACCTGGACTGGATCGACCGCGACGTGGTCGAGTCCTATCAGCAGATGGGCCTTGGTGACTCTACTGAGACGGCACAGGTGCACCCGCTCCACTTCACCACGTCGATAGCCGCCCTGGCACGCGAGGGGGGTGTTGACATCCACGAACGTGCGCAGGTCACAGCCATCACAACGGCGGATCCAAGTGTTGGCCTCCATACAGTGGAGTACCTCGATCGCGACAGCGGCGAGACGCGCACGCTGGATGGTGTAACCGACGTCGTTGTCACTGCCGGACCTTGGACCGGCAGGGTGCTGCCACGGTCCAAGGTGACGGGTCTTCGAGCGCACAGCGTCGTCTTTTCGGCGGAGGTGTCAGCTCACGCCGTCTTCACGCGCGTCGTGCTGCCAGATGCCTACGTCCCGGAGCACCGGGCGCGCATGGGGCAGAAGCGGAAACACAAGAACATTGTTGATCCGGAGATTTACGCCCGGCCGTTTGGCGAGGTGTACGCATGTGGTGAGCAGCGTCCATTCAGCGCTTCTTGGTTTCTTTGCTGACTTTGCCCACCCAGGCGAGCCCGACTACTTTGTGCCCCTCCCAGAGACAGCAGACCAGGTACAGGTTGATGAGGCTGCGTGCGACGACCTGCTGGCGTACATTGCGACATTTTCTCCGGCGCTGGCCACCGCCCCCGTCAAGGCGAAGCAGGCGTGCTACCTGCCGCAGCGCGAGGGCGGGCCCCTCATCGGCGCGACCTCGACGCCAGGCGTGTGGATCGCGGCTGGCCACACGTGCTGGGGCATCCAGAACGGGCCGGCCACGGGCAAGCTCATGTCCGAGTACATCTTTGACGGCAAGACGACGAGTTCCAACATAAGCGATCTAGACCCACGGCGGTACAGCCGGGTGTGATGTCTGAACACATGGACAGCGGGCACAACTGGATACACGGTGTTGTTTAGACATTCCCAGTGGCATTTCTATTCTGCTTGCTAAATGTGCGAGCCTTATGAGCAATGAAGCATGAGCCATTCTTCGACATGCATTTCCTCCCAAGTCCATGGTTGCGGACATGATGATTTCCTCCTTCCATCGGCCCGGGACTTGGCCCGAGCAGACAAACCGCGGGGCACTGCAGCCCCCACGTAGAGGGGCACACCTCGATGTACTGCCCTCACTGCGACGAGTTCCCCCGACGGCGGTGGTTGCCCCACCTGGCGCCCGTTCTAGAAGGGCCGCTCAGGGGGCCACCTCGCTGCAAGATGGCCGAGCAGCACCGAGGCCGCCACTTTTTTCTCTCCCCAGCTGACCCCTCAGTGTCATTTCGTCATTACGTTCATTCATTCGAGTTCGCCGCGCCACATCTTACAGCGACAGCTCAAGCTCCATGAGGTCGGCAATGTCCTTCTTGATGCCCTCGACCTGGGTCTTGGGGAGACGCTGCAGGGGAGCGCGACCGTATCCACCGTAGCCGTAGTAGCTCTCGATGGCGGACTTTGTGCCGGGGACGGCGGCCCTCGTCAGGATCCAGTCGGCCTTGGACAGCTTCTTCTGCAGCTCAATGGCCTCGTCGCGCTTGCCCTCGGAGTAGAGGTTCCAGACGCGGGCGCAGACTTTGGGGAGGACGTTGGCGCCGCCGGCGATGATGCCGCTGCCGCCGGAGGCGAGGGTCTGGACGGTGAAGTCGCAGATGCCGCCAAAGGCCATGTAGCCGGAGCCCTCGGAGGAGGGGGTCTTTGCGTCGGTGGCGAGGGCGACGCGGGTGAGCTTGCCGTTGCTGCCGCAGGTGAACTTTGTGCCGATGATGTTGGGGTGCTCGGCGAGGCGGATGAGGACGTCGCTGTCGAGGTCGATGCCGGAGACGGCGCCGGGGTAGTTGTAGATGATGACAGGGGCGGGGGACTGGTCGGCGACGGCGATGAAGTACTCGACGATGGCGTCGGTGGTCATCTGGTTGCGGAAGTAGGAGGGGGGCAGGATGAGGACGTAGTCGGCGCCGGCGGCGGGAGCGGCCTTGCAGAGCTTGAGGGTCTGGCGGACGGAGCCCTCTGTGGCGCCGAGGATGATGGGCATGTTAGTGAAGCCGGCGGCGTCGAGGGCCTCGCGGGTGGCCTTTGTGACCTCGAGCTTCTCTTCTTGGCTGCAGTGGGCGGCCTCGCCGTTGGAGCCCATGGTCACGAGGCCGACGAGGCCGGCGCGGGCCAGGCGCTCGGCGTGCTTCTTGATGGTGGGGATGTCGAGGTCCTCGGTCTCGGGGTTGAAGAAGGTCATGGTGGGGGCGTAGATGCCGGCGGGCAGAGGGCGCTTGGCGGCCGCAGCGCCGTTGGAGCTTCCGTTGGCAGTCATTGTGAGGTTGAGGGAGGGTTGTCTAGAGAGAAAGAGAGAAGAAAGCAGCCGAGGAGGGGGTATCAAAACGTGAAGAAGAGGATGGATGGAGGGAAAGGAGAAGGGGGGAAAAGGGGGCCAGACGGGCTTGTTTTTGATGCTGGTGAGGAGGGGCTTATACTCGAGGCGAGACTCGGTCTCATGACCCCGGGTGGCAGGGAAAAGGCCGTGGGGGGGAAAAGGAAGCATGGTCTAGGGGCGTGTTGCTCGTGTGGACATTGGCCCGAACGATCTTCCACCCCGGTGGTATCCCGACCGACGCCCACATTTAGGGGGGAGACTAGTAGCAGCGAGGCCGGGGCGCGGGGCAGAAGCACCAGGATGATGAGACCCCCGATGTCTTGCCCTTGGCCCTGGCACGCCCCGGACATCGGGCGACGACGGGCTGGACGGAGACCGCGGCGCGCTGGTGATATCAATGGTGGAAAGCGAGGAGACACGGGGCGCGGGAGACGAGACGCAGGCACACGTAATAGGAAATAATGGGTTACAGTGACAGGCCAAGCGCGGCGCGGCGCTGAATCCGGGGGTGCCACCTGGAGATGCACGCCTTGCACGGCGTGCTTTTGCGGTGCCGTTGCTATGGTGCTGGAGGGGTTCAAATGGATGTGACTCGGGTAATAGGCCCCGGTGGTGGGGTATGCGTTTCCGAGACCCGGAGCGGCGTGTCGTGATGTTGCCGGCCAAGCTGAAGTATTCAGTGAAATATTGTATTGAGAGGTAGACTTTGGATGGCTAGTGAGATGTCGTAGGTTTGAACATGTCTTGATGCTGGTCGACATGGAGGCGAGGAGAGAACTTGAAGGGAGGCAACGGAAGGAAGGAAGGATGTCGAGGCCCCGGAGCATGGTCCGTCGGCTGAGTGCCTCGACTGATCTGTCAGCATCGTCACAGAGCTATCCATTTCCGTCCGCGCATAAAGCATCTAGCTCAGTAGTTTGTCACAATTGGGGTCTTTCCGAATGTCGTGCATCTTGAATCCCCCTTGGCGAGGCTGTCGGCGTGCCGTGTGATGCGAAAGGGTGTTTCCAGATGTCACCGACGGGAGGAGAGCAGGAGAGTCGCGACTTCCTCTTGAGCCGTCGGGAGAATTATGGCAGATATATCCACCAATTAGAGGCGCCCTATCTCTCATCCCTCTTCTCCTCGGGTTCGTCCCGATGAACCCCGGGGTGTATTTCTCTCCTCTTGCACCGCATTCCGCCCGTCTACTCTCCACATCGCGCAGACGAAAGAACATTTTATTTTCCACGGCCAACCGGCATCGCGAGGTCTGGCGCCAATATCCATCTTTGCAATGATTTCCCGGCAGCCGGCAATGACACTCCAGCAGTCGCGGCCACCTGGGTCAATCGATGGTCGTCCGTCCCCCTGGTGCCAGATCATGCTACTCAGCATCGAGATCCCGGACATCTTGTATCTTGATCTGAAATCTTCTGCCAGATGAGCAGCAGAAATCAGGCCACCTGAAAACTCCGAGAGCGGGTGAGAGACTGAGCGTCAGACCCCGTGGCCGTCGTTCTCGACCCCTCCATCAGCATCCGACCCCTCCATTAGCGCCGTGGCCCTGTCGCGCCCTGGATCCATCCCGGTCGATGCGGGGCAGTCGATTGCGTGGGGGCGGGGGACGCTGAAGCCAACGGGTGGACGTCTGGATGTCTCTGCCTCGGAGCCAGGCCATCGCTACGATGTCTTTGATGACATGGCCAAGTCTCTTCAGGCATGGAGGCTTGGGTATAATCTAGGTTGGTCCGGCCCACTGCTGTGTTCAAATACTGACCGGCCCAGATAACAGAGAGCAGCCAGGAGCAGTCAATAAATCTGTCAGAAAAACAGAGCCAACTTGAACAACAACCACGCCTCACTTCCCTCGGTCCTATACACCGAGCGCGCCCCGAGCTGCCGGCAGTGTCAAGCCTCACTTCCTCCCACCATCTCCCATCGGGATCATAGGGTCAACCCCCAAGAAACCCCCTCCCCTCAACCCCGCTATTTCAGTCCCAGACGGGCGAAAGTCCCCTCGTTCACCAGCTTCTCCAATAGACCCCCCTTTCTCTTCAACTTCCATTCCCGGAACCCGGGCGGCCTTTATCCCTCCAATTGCCTCCCCTTCCGCTGCCCCTCAATTCTTCCGGCCCATAGTATCACCACTCCCACGGCGCCTCCTCCGGGGCTACCTGCCGTCCCCGTCAGGAGCACCCCCAGGAACCCCTCCATTGCCCTCTCCAAAATGCCCCGCGGGGTCATGGTGCCGCCGTGCCGTCCGGGGCTTCGCGAACGCGCAGAGGTGACAATTGTCCGCCCGGCCGCGTGGAAATTCGCGTCGTGCTTTCTATTCCGTTGCCCGTGCCTGGCGCCATTGTCTCACCACACCAATTGGGCCTGAAAGTCCCTGGCCTGGCCGAAGCTGCCCGTCGTCACTCTCGTCCGTCTCTGTCCATTTATAAACCAGCGCGGGGCCAGCCGACGTCGCAGGAAGCTTCTCCTCACATCTTACCTCTCTCTCCTCCCTACCCCGCCTCACCACCCATACTCTGTCTCCCATCCTCTCCTTCCCCCTCTCAACCACACCAGACATCACAATGGCGGCTCCTCTGAACGTGCTGATGGTGAGTCTCTCCCTACCCCGTCCCCATTGCCATTGACCTCCCAGCTAACTTCCCCCTCCCAGGTCGGCACCGGCGAGTACACCACCGGCTTTGTCGGCGGTGGCGCCTCGGGCTCCGACAAGAAGGTCGGTGTCGTCGGCCTCTCCCTCTTCGACCTCAGGCGACGCGGCAAGGTTGGCAAGCTGTCCATGGCTGGCACCAACGGCACAAAGTTCCCCGCCATCCGCGAGCACCTCGACACCAACATCTCCAAGGTCTACAACAACCTCGACATCTCCTTCGACTCGTTCCCCGCCAACGACGCCAAGGACCCCGACGCGTACAAGACGGCCATTGACGCCCTCTCCCCCGGCGACGCCATCACAATCTTCACCCCCGACACCACCCACTACCCCATCGCCCTCTACGCCATCGAGCGCGGCATCCACGTCCTCGTCACCAAGCCCGCCGTCAAGGACCTCGCCCAGCACCAGGAGCTCGTCGCCGCCGCCGAGAAGAAGGGCGTCTTCGTCTACGTCGAGCACCACAAGCGCTTCGACCCCGCCTACTCGGACGCCCGCTTCAAGGCCCAGAAGCTCGGCGACTTCAACTACTTCTACTCCTACATGTCCCAGCCCAAGTCCCAGCTCGAGACCTTCAAGGCCTGGGCCGGCGTCGACTCGGACATTTCCTACTACCTCAACTCCCACCACGTCGACATTTGCGACTCCATGGTCTCCTCGCAGGGCTACCTCCCCGTCAAGGTCGCCGCCTCCGCCTCCAAGGGCGTCGCCACCGACCTCGGCTGCGACCCCGTCACCGAGGACACAATCTCCCTTGTCGTCACCTGGGTCCGCAAGGACGACCCCTCCCGCGTCGCCACCGGCGTCTACACCGCCTCCTGGACCGCTCCCCAAAAGGCCGGCGTCCACTCCAACCAGTACTTCCACTACATGGCCCAGAACGGCGAGATCCGCATCGACCAGGCCAAGCGCGGCTACGACGTCGCCGACGACGCCAACGGCCAGCTCATGTGGTTCAACCCCTTCTACATGCGCTACGCCCCCGACGAGGACGGCAACTTCTCCGGCCAGACCGGCTACGGCTACATTTCTTTCGAGAAGTTTGTCGACGGTTGCCGCGCCGTCAACGCCGGCGAGCTCAAGCCTGCCGACCTCGATGCCAAGGGTCTGCCTACCCTGCGCAACACTGTCGCCACCACCGCCATCCTGCACGCCGGCAGGCGCAGCATCGACGAGAACAGGGACATTAAGATTGTCGTCAAGGACGGCCAGTGGACGCTGGAGTAGGGGCATTTGCTGCGGGGCATGATGATACCAGGGTGGTGCGCGGAGGACACCCTTTCTGTACATAGACCGGGCGGGGGCAACGAACCCCGAATGATGATGATTTGACGCAAGGCGGTTCCATTCGTGAGGGTTGCTTTGGTGGTGTCGCGTCTACCACCCGCTGTTGAGCCGCGAGGCGAAGAACTGCATGATCGGCAACATCTCGTCGCGGTTGCTCGGCATGGCCACGTCTTTCCTCTTCCACTTGACGACGCGGACGTCTTCAAACTCTTCCTTGACGAGATCCGCATCATCGTCTTCCATCTGCACAACGAGCACCTTTGTCTCCGCCTTGCGCCTGGCGCTGAGACTCGGGACCATGGACCTCGGCAGCGGACCGCCAATTGACACGACGCCTTTGAGCGTTTCGACGGCAGCTGCGTCTCCAGACGTCACCTCCTCAACCTTCTTCCCCAAACGCAGTTCCGACGCAAGCCCGAGAGCAAGGCTGCCGCCCTGCCCGAAGCCGAAGAGCATAACATCCTTGGTTGACCAGCCACACCGCGCGACGAGGGTCTCCCTAACAAGACGGTCGAGAACAGCGGTGCGGGCCGAAGTGAAGCCTGGGTCGGAGTCGAGTTCTTCCGACGACGGGTCGATTTTGAGGTCGTCGCCCCAATGGAAGTGGGCTGCGCCGGGTGGTGCGTCGTCGGCGTCGAAGCCGAGGAGGGCTGAAGGGAGGGGAGAGACGCCGCGGATTGTGATGCAGAGGACGCCGGGGAGGTTCATTGCGCGTGCGAATTGGGTGAGGGGACCTTCGGAGTCGCCGAGGCCGTGGAGGATGATGAGGAAGGAGGTTGTGAGTTCGGCGGGTTTGGGCCAGGTGAGGGTGAAGGTTAGGGAGGAGCGGAGGGGGGTAAAGTCCGCTTCGGTGGGGACGCGGGGAGGCATTTTGGCGGTGTTTGAAAGGCGAGAATTGCGAAAAAGGTGCTGTCCTGCCAGGCGCTGGTGATGGTAATGTTTGATGTCGTGAAGCTGGTAGATTGGGAGCTGCAAAGTTGCTGTGAGAGCGGGTTGGCTGATGAGTCATCATGGGATGCACCAGTTATATAAGCAGTTCTGTTGACCCCACTGCATGCAACCCCACGGTACCCCTGAGTGCACGTGCTGCCCGGCAACAGACACGGCATCAACGGAGGCAGGTACATCAGATGCGTTCCTTCTCACCCATTCCATCGGGCGTCGCCAGGTGGTCGAGTGGTTAAGTCGGTAGACCAGGACACTGCTAAACAATCGCCATGGCCACGACGGCACCTAGGCGCGGGTTCGATTCCCGCGCTCAGCAAAATCCCCTACCCGCCACGGGATTTTCTACCCCTTCGGATTCCTGCATAGCAGGATGCCCGGAGGGGGTCTTTTTGTCTTTTGAGGAAGCACCTGACAGGACTTGCTTCAACGCGGTATTTTGCATAATTCAAGCGCGCACTCTTTCTACTCCGCTACCCTCCCGTGAATGCCCCCGAGAGATCAACATCCTCCAATGTCGACCACCAATTCGGCCACATCCCCGGCATCAGGTCATCCTGCACTTCTTCCATGCCCGCAGACGGAAATACAGGCAAAGTTCCCTCCTGGGTGGCCGCTCCTGGCGCTTCTGCCGGACTTGCAGGTTGCGTCTCAGCCCGGTTAATCTGCTGCATATGCTGTTCCGAACGATCGACGATGCGATACTCATGAATAGACTGGTGGAGCACATCAAAATCGAAGCGCGACTTGTTTCTGTACCGCTGGCGGTCGGTCGTCGCGCGCTCAAAGAGGACAGATGCGTTCTTGACGGTTTTCACCCAGCCATCTCCCAGGGCCCAGACGGTCTTGAACTCGCTGAGGTATCGGTTTCCCCGCTCCAGGGAGGTCTTGGAGTTGACGCTGCGGCCGACATTCATGTTGGGGAAATGCGTGACGTAGAGATTGAGGAAACATGCGGTGAAGGCGCAGAAACCTGTGAAGGGCGTACATACGGAGACGCCGCATTGCGCGGCATCGTGGAGGAGTGAGGCGATGTGTTCTCCTGATTCGAACAGCTCGCGGGCACCGTCGTCCCACCAGCCTGGCGGGGCTTGGGCTTCGAGCATGGGAGGATCGATAGGGCCGCGGGGGGTCATCTCGGGTGTGGGCAGGAAGGGGGAGTACTCGCGTTGGAGCATGATGCGGCTGGCTGGTAAGTCGTTGGTCGAAAAGAAGAACTGAGAGTGACTTACCACATGTAGTACAGCAAGTTGAGATAGACGAAGGACTCGCCATACCCGAGAGTCATGTGCACGGCGACGCTATTCTCAGGATAATGCAGGGTAGCATGCTGGCCAACACGCCATCGCTCAAGACGGCCGCGGCATGTATCCCAGAGCGAGCCAGGGGCCCAGGGACACTCTGCGGGCGCACACATGCCTGGTGCCCGGCGGCCGTCATCGAAGATGAAGGCCATGACTTGGGCATAGATGTCAAACCCGCCAACAAGCATCTCGAAGCTCTGTGACGGATCGAGAGTATGTGGCTCCTCTGAAGCAGCGTCAGGTCGCCTGGGTTGGGAACCAAAGGCGAACTCAACAGTGCTCAGGGGGCGGGAGACGCGAAGCCTGCGCATCTCGGGCATGGTCAGCATGCGCGGCGTGTAGTGGCCCGAATTGATAGTGCAGTCCATGATGAAGCAGGCCCAGTAGGTACGAGCTTCGACGGCGGCAGACAGGCCATGGGCGTCGGCGGCTGTTGGAGGGGATGTGTCGAGGGGATAAGGGGCGACACGGGAGCTGTGCAGGGACTGCATAATGCGGATAGCGATTCCTGAGCAGACGTGAGTGTTCGCACTGCAAGTGAGAAAAAGGAGTATTTACCGCAATGGACCCAGGCGCGGTGAAAATCGCGGGTGCCCCATTCATGAAAGGCAAGGATCAGGAGACCTTGGACGACTTGAACTTTGGGCGGGAGGAGGATGGAGGCGAGGAGGGCATCTTGGGCGTAGGTCACGTAGAGGGAGGTGGGGAGGAGGACGGAGGGGTCGAGGTGTGATGTTGGTGGGAGAGTCTTGACGACGGCAAGGACTGTGGCGAGGAGGGCTTTTGCATCTGGAGAACGGTCGCCGCTGTATTCCTCGGTGAAGATGGTGGGATGGAGGATGCGTAGTTCGGGGACCTTGTTGGTGAAGGCGTGGAGGGCTCTGAGGATGGTGCCGAGGGGGAGGGAGATGAGATGTTCGTCGACGTTGGGGGGTTGAGTCTGGTTGAGCGAAGTGTCTGCAAGGGATGTGTTTGCCAGTGTGCTTTCTGGGAGGACGGTGTCGTCGGCGAGAGTGCTGTCTTGCTGGAGGGATGCTGAGGGACTGGACGACGAAGCACCGGCAGTTGATGGCCGGCCAAGTGCCCGTGATGCCCGGGGCCGAGGCCGAGGCGTGCCATCGCCGGCTTTGGTCGGTGTCCGGGTCAGACGGCAGTCTGGGTTTCCCGACCGCTCACATTTCCGACATGGTGCTTGTCCCGAGTTGACGCATTTGATCTTGGATCTCCTGCGCGGGTCAGCTGTTCAAGTACAGGAGGATTGAGGCAAGTGATATGATTGATTGATACCTGCAAAACTCGCATGATAGACTGGTCCGCATGGTGCATGGCCCGCCCTGGCAGTCGGTGTGGTTGTCTGTGGATGTTGTGGGGGAAGAGACTTTCCCGCCATTCCCGAGGCCCGGTGTTTCTGGTTGGTGGCTTCTCCGACTCGGCCGACTGCCGGCTGAGACCGCGGTACTAGCGGCGACGCCTCCGTAGAAAACGCCAAACAGTTGATCGCGAACCGCACTTCATACTCCTTTGAGCGACCATGAACAACTGGCCGCAGAGAAGCGGCTCTCCAAGATTGATACGACTTGCATATCGAAGTGACAGGGACGTAGTCCTTTCGATACTGCACCCGCATGTCGCCACAGCCCGAAGCCAGGCCACAACTCTTGGGTCCGCGTATTTCGACATGGATGTACAGATACGACGGCTCTTTGGAGCTCAATACACCATACGCACCTCCTCTCTCTGACACCATCTGTGTGTGCTCGAGGCTGGGCACATGTCGAGACAGGGTCTTGGCGGATGAGGCCCTTGAAACCGATCGTTATAGGAAGCTTGATTGACTTATGCGTACCCGACAACCGACATCAAGTCCTCCGATGCCGATCAGGCGTCTGGGATAAGGTTGTACTGTAGGTCGGTGGTGTTATAGGACTCGACTGCTCAGCGCTGACAAGCATCAGGTCGGAGGCAGCCGGATCGCCAACCAACAGCACAGAGACCCCTGTCAGCCCCTTGTGACCTTGAAATTCCCACGAGTCACAACACCCGAATCGCCCTGTAAACAGCCACGCATCGCTCCACTACCGACTGTCATCTTCGAGCCTGGACTTCTGGGCACGGTGATGCGGCACTGATGCCAATGGTGCGCCGCATACAAGCCAATAGAAGTGCAGAGGGATCTCCCAACACCATCCACTTTTGATCATTTGTGGCATTGTTTCGGGCAGCCAAGGCGGCGCTTTTCGCACGGTTGGCTCAGAGTGGCTCTGGACTGGCGGTTGGCTATTCTGCCTAACCACAGAATTTAGCTTGGCTACAGGGGACTGGCAATGCCCTGTGGCTCAGTGTACCATCGCCTGACGCAACGCCCGGGGTCGTCTGACAGGGCTGAGTAAAGTATTTGACTCCATTCTCTCCCTTCTCGTGGTCGTTTCGTTCCTCTGCCGCATCACCACTCGCCTCTCCTTCTCATCTTGCACACACACCCAAATCAAATCGCCAACATGCGCTTCCTCCCCATCTTCTGCGCCATTCTCCCCGCCGTTCAGGCCGTCCGCTTTGACCTCACTGGTCCCGACGCCAACCAGCCGCTCGACCTCAGCAAGCCCGTCGAGATCACATGGACTACCACCGAGGGCAACCTTGGGGAGCCCCTGGCCCGCGCTCTCAAGATCTGGTTCTACGCTGTCAGTGGCCGCGGCGGGGGCACATTTGGGTATGAAATTGGGAGCAATCTCTCCCTCTCATCCGAATCCTACACATGGAACCCGTCCGGTATCGTCGAAAACTTCAGGGTCAACGACAACCAGCTCTCGGCTGAAAAGGAGCACTTCTTCGAAGCCAAGCTTGTAGGCGCGAACGGAAACAATCTAGCCGGTATTCCAAGCGACAAATACGTCATCGGGGGCGTGCCCGACCTTGTGGGAGCCGCCGGGAAGAACATTGCCGTCTCCAAGGCTGTAGTGGGCATCGTCACTGGCCTGGCTGTTCTCCAAGGGCTGACGTAGGGCGGCCATAGGATGTGGGGAAATGGACGACGGTAATGCAGCGATTTTGCGACGACATTTATGACCAAACGCGAATAATCACTCTTCTGCCCCCTTCGGAGATTCTCCCTGACGTCGGAACCGTATGGCAAGCGTGATGAAAAAGGCGACCATTGACATGCCTCCTCCGTAGAAGGCCGCTGGTCGAAACCTTGCCAGGTCGTCCATGTGCCCGGCTGCCGAGTACAGGCCGGACGCAATCGGCGTACCCTGTCTGTGTTAGCATATGCTGTTGGGGGAATAAGGACAAACTCACGAAGAAGAACCCGCAGAACCATGTTGTCCAAACGATGGGTACGAGCCCCATGGTGTTTTTGGCACCAAACAGCTGTCCCAGAGTCGACGGCACCAGGCTGAAGAAAGCGCCACATCCAAGTCCATTGAATACAAGATACACGGCAAAGACGCCTGTCGACTGCGATAGTGGCCATACCACAAGGACGCTGAGACCCATGAGCAGAAGGCATGCGAGGAGGCTGTTGAGCGGGCCAAGCAGTCTGTCAGCGGCGATGCCAGCGCCGACACGGCCCACGGTGGATGCCAGATTCCACGCTGCCAGTGTTACAATGGCGATTTGCTCAGAATATCCCATAGAGCGGGCGAACAGGGGAATGAAGTAAGGCGGGATGAAAAGGGAGAAGGTCGAGAGGACAGTGGCGGCGATGACGGCCAGGAAGAGGGGTTCGCGGAACCGGAACCTGGGAGATGTCAGCAAGGGAGAAGATTCCTTTGGCCGGACAATGCTTGGGCTCACCATTGAAGACTTGAGGCATCTTTTCCTGGAGTGTTTGGTGCGCGGATGAACCAAGATGCCGGAACACAAACACCCCAGAGCATCAACCCCAGAATGCGGAATGTCCAGGCAACGCCCACTCGGGAGACCATGACATTCGTCGCGACACTCATGACGGCAGAACCAAGACTACCGCCGCCAAAGACAACACCCATAGCTAGGCCGCGGTGCTTTTCGAACCATCCAAGGTGTGCTGTAGAGCAGGCCTATTCCATCGTCAGTTGAGTTCCACCGAGAAGTAGGGGCAACGCACAAAGATGGACAGCCCTCCGCCCACCCCGAACACCAGACCGTGAAGCACAAACAGCGCTCCGATATGTCCTGTCACCCAGCTCGTGAGAAATTCTCCCAGACCCATGAGACATCCGCCCGCGAGTGCCGTGGTGCTGTGCCCGAAGCGTCGTACGGCAGCGGCAGCGGGGACGCTGATGGAGATCATGAAGGAGGTGGCGAGGGAGCCGACGAGGGTGAGTGTTGTGAGAGAGGAACTGGTTGTTTCGACGAGGCGGATTTGCATGATTCCCCAGGAGTAGATGACGCCGAGGTAGATGAATAGAGAGAGGGAGCCGGCGGCGACGGGAATCCAGCCGGCACGGGTGTCGGGTATGAAGGGAGGTGCTGACATGGTGGAGCTGGAGTCGGGTGAAGACGACGTGTCTTGGATTGCCATCTTCTCGGTTTGAGGGGCTGAATCAAGGCTGTCACAACTGTTGTGGGTGTTTGAATCCATGCTTCGTGGTGGTATCTGATGCTGATGTGGTATGCCGAGGGGAGGTATTGGGAGACGGGTATTCAAGAGCCAGAAGCAAGACGACAAAAGTCAGTTTGAAGAAGACAAGTAATTGAACTATCTTTACCGCTTTATGTAATGCTATCTTGATGGAAACGCCCTTCTCTAACAAACTCTCTCAAATCCGAAGTTAATATCCCTTTACCGCCATTCCCGAGTTCTTCGGCAGCCATTCCCGCGATGTCGGAAAAGGGGCTCGGCCCGCTCGGGAATGTCTCGACATCGGCACGACTCGCGGGGCAAGATAAGTACTTAAGTCACAAAGGACCCCAAGTCCCATCAACCACGAACAACCTACCAAGATATTCATCAAAGATTCAATCCCTTCATCATGGCTCCTAGCAGAATACACGACCCCGCCGCCGGGCTCCCGCCCCCCCAGCTCCCCTCCAAAGCCAAACCCACTACCCCCAACGGCCATCTCATGCACCGCTCCCTCACCTTCAAACCCCACATGGTCGAGTCCGCCAGCGGCATCAACCTGTATCTATCGACCGGCCAAACCATCATGGACGCCTGCGGCGGCGCAGCAGTCGCCATCATCGGCCACGGCAACACCGAAGTCACCCGCGCCATGGCCGACCAGGCCCTGAAAGTCAGCTACGTCCACACCCAGGCCTACACCACCGCTCCAGCCGAGGCCCTAGCCGATCACATCCTCGCCGGCAGCCCGTTTGGTCTCACTCGCGCATTTTTCGTCGGAAGCGGTAGTGAGGCTGTTGAGGCTGCGCTCAAGCTTGCGAGGCAGTACGCTCATGAGCGCGGGGAGACGAAGAGGCTTCATTTTGTTTCGCGCAGGCAGGGGTATCATGGCAATACGATGGCGTCCATGTCCATCTCTGCCGTAGCTGCGCGGAAGGTGCCTTATGATGGGTTCTGTTACCCTCATGTCTCGCACGTTTCACCGGCATTTGCGTACCGCTTTCAACGCTCTGACGAGACGGAGGAACAGTATGCTGCAAGGCTGGTCGACGAGCTTGAGGCCGAGTTCCTCCGCGTCGGGCCCGAGACTGTTGCCGCTTTCGTGGCTGAGACGGTCGTCGGTGCTGCTACTGGGTGTGTTGCGGCGCCCAAGGGCTACTTCCGCGGTGTCAGGGAGCTATGCGACCGCTACGGCATCCTACTTGTGCTGGATGAAGTCATGTGCGGCGTTGGACGAACGGGCACCTTCTTTGCTTTTGAGCAGGAGGCTATTGTCCCGGATATTGTCACGGTAGCCAAGGGCCTGGGTGGCGGGTACGCTGCTATCGGCGGCGTGCTGGTGCATGACAAGGTCGTCGAGGCCCTGAGGCAAGGCACGGGTTCGTTTTGCCACGGACACACCTACCAGGCTCATCCCGTGTCGTGCGCGGCGGCCCTGGCGGTGCAGCAGATTGTCAATCGCGATGGTCTCGTGGAGAAGTGCGCCAAGATGGGGGTTGTGCTGGAGAGGATGTTGCGCCAGATGCTCAAGGAGAGGCCGTCGGTGGGTGATATCAGAGGACGGGGGCTTTTCTGGGCTGTGGAATTTGTGAGGGACCGGGAGACGAAGGAGACGTATGCGCCTGAGCTGGGATTCGGTGCGAGGGTGCAGCAAGTTGCGTTCAGGGAGGGCGTTGCGTTGTATCCAGGTGCGGCGACGGCGGATGGAGTGAAGGGGGATCATGTGTTGGTTGCGCCGCCATTCAACGTCACGGAGGAGCAGCTGGAGCGGATATGTGAGGTGCTCAGGGTAGCTGTTGAGGAGGTGGAGACTGAGGTTGCAAAGGAGACTGCATAGTATGATACCTAGACAGCTAATCAAAGATGTGAGAGTACAAGCATAAGTCTGTTCTCTTGTTGATAGTGCCGCTCAGTGTGATGGTGGTGGACGCGAGCACGGACTCACAGAACCTGGTAGAAAGTCAGTGAAGTCCATTCCACCCATCACCGGTGCTAGGAGGGAAATGGATATATCTAACAGCTGGAACCTGCGCACCGTTGTAGTTGTCTGTTGGTGTTGTCGCTCAACCGAAACCGAGTCATGGGTTTCACGAATGCTCTCCACTCCGACTCCGCCGTTACATGACACGACGTGACGCCCGATTTCCAATCATACCCGCAGGCGACATGCCCTGTTTTATACTAGTTGCGGACTTGAGGTTTCCAGATTACGTAGCAGAACCCCGCATATTCATCGTCAAACTCCGCGTGGCACCCAAAACCTGGCTGGTTGTGGAGATCTAGCCACATAAATACTTTTGAGGACGTCAATGAAAAGGAACACATCCAACAACCACGCATCACATCATCGAGCGAAAATGGCCTCCAACACCAACAACATCCTTCTCACCGGGGCAAGCGGCTTCATTGGTGGCAGCATCTTGACCAACCTCCTTGAGTCCTCCGACGCAGCCATCAAGAATGCTCAAATCACCTGCCTACTCCGCGGCGCCGATCGGGCCGAGAAACTCACATCGACATATGGAGATCGCGTCAAAGTGGCCATTTACGAAGGCCTCGACGACCTGGACACTACCATCGCCGTCGCCGCCGAGCACGATGTCGTCATCAACACCACGATGGGCTTCCACGCCTCGTCTTCAGAGGCCCTGGTCAAGGGTCTGGCCAAGCGAAAGGCTTCAACAGGCCGTGACGTCTGGATGATTCACACCTCCGGCACCTCGAACCTCGGCGACAGGCCTATCAGCAACCCTGACGCCCCCGTTCGCATCTTCGACGACGCTGTTGACGATGTCTACAGCCATGAGAAAGTCCTGGAAGCCATCAGTCCCTACCCTCAGCGCACGAATGAGCTCGGCGTGGTGGATGCAGGCCTTTCCTTGGGCGTCAAGACGCTCGTCATCCTGAGCCCCATGATCTATGGCGAAGGCAGGGGTCTTTTCAACACAAGGAGCATCCAGCTGTTCCCCCACCGCGCCGCGTTGAAGGTGAAGCAGGCGACTGTCGTTGAGGAGGGCAAGAACATCTACGGACATGTTCACATTACGGACCTAGAGGACCTCTACAAGCTCGCCGTGCTCGACATTTTCAACAACCAGGGGCAGAACCTCCCGTCGGGCAAGCAAGGGATCATCTTCAGTGCTCATGGCGAGCACACGACCCTTCGGCAGGCCGAGCTGATTGCTGCCGCGGGGCATGAACTCGGTCTTCTACCCAAGGAAGTCAAGCACCTGACCCTGGAAGAGACAGCAAACACAGTCTTGCCTCATCTGAGTTATTTCACGGCAGAGCAAATTAGGGTGGCAGGTCCCCAGATTGCCGAGGGAATCTTGGCTGCTAACGGCAGAACGGTTGCGAGCGTTGCTCGCAGGATTGGATGGAAGCCTACCAAGGGAGAAGACGCATGGGAGCAGTCGGTCAAGGATGGTGTCAAGAGCGAGGCGGCCGCCTTGGGTCTTATTTGAGAGTATGGTGCGGCTCAGGGGTAGGTACCTACTGGGGTAGTGAAATGGTGATTACCCTTGAATCCAGCTTACGCTGATGCTGGTCATGACCAGTCCAATGAAAACAGAGTACAAGAGAGAAGATTGCCTATGATCCGAATGTAGAAGAGCAAATATAAAATGCCACAGGCTGGTCATACTGGCAGATGACGTTCGGCACATCGACACACACCCGCCCCCCTGCCGCATGTCCCGACGCAGACATGGACGGAGCACATATGCTCTCCACCAGGGCGGCAACAAGGCCCTGGGTCTTCTTGCCGCCTTCTGTCGCGGCAACAAGGCTTTCGACAACCACAACCTACACCATCTCTACCATCTTGACAGGGCTGCCGACAGTCACAGCCTTTACCGTCTCTTCCGTCTCGGCCGGGCTGTCCGTCGTGTCCATCATGTCCTTCCTTTCCTGGATCGCCTGGTGGTCCCTGACATCCTCGAGGTCCTGGGTCGCCCCGAGGTCCCATTCCGCCCGCGGCTCCAGCAGCTCCAGCGGCGCCGGCAGCGCCAGCAGCTCCTGCAGCACCAGGAGCTCCCGGTGCCCCAGTAGCACCCGCTACACCTTGCTGTCCATGTTGGCCGTGCTGCCCATTCTGCCCGTCCCGCCCATCTCTCCCCGGAGCTCCAGTCAATCCCATGAGACCCTGTGAGCCCTGTATCCCCGGCATTCCCGGCAGTCCCTGTGGCCCTGGCAGCCCATTTTGCCCGTTCTGTCCATTGTGACCATTATGGCCGTTGTCTCCTTTGTCGCCTTTGGGGCCGACTGGTCCTGCTGGCCCCGGTATGCCCTGAGGTCCCCTTGGTCCTCGTCGACCCGATCTCCCTCGAGGCGGACAGCATGGGCGGCGTGTTGGGGATGAAGGCTTTGATTCTGTATGTCTCGAGTGACAACAAAGGCAGACGAACAGGACTGAGAGAAACCCTAGGCCGACAAAAAGGCCGAGGAGGATGTAGCCGGTTGTGTTTGAATTCCGCGACATCGGTGATTAGATGCTCTGCTCGTTTGGAGACGTCGGTATTGGCAGAGAAGTGGGATAGTTTAGATGCAAGACAGACCCGGAGGCATGACAGGTGCAGGAGAACAGGAGAAGAATTGAGCAGCGAGGAACGAGGAATACTTCTGTCCAGCTTGTCAAATACAATTCGGCGTCCCTCTTCCAGCCTGCTCAAGCTTGGCCCTGATATGATGCTGCACACCCACCCGTTGTCACCATGCATATATATTGCAGGAGACGCATGCGCAACCAGCCATGATTGTCACGTACTTCCAGCTCGGTGATCGATCCGGGAATTGGCTTATCTAAAACCAGCGCTGTTTGATGCAGCATGACCTTGCGCCTCGTGCCCTTCCGATCATTGGTACCATTTGGTTGTATGCTGAAAGTGATTGAGCACAATCATTGGCAGATGTGACATCTTCCTCCTCGGTGCATCAGGCTCTGGCCTTGACCGGTCACGAATTATGCACTCGCCATTGGGTTGTGACATAACTGTGGTACGTACGCCCACCATCTTATATGCGGGAGGCCTGCCGACATCCCAAACGGGACTGAACGTTGCAGAGATAAGATTCGTTATATTTGGGGTCGTCACCACCTTCGGGGGTTTTGTGGTTCTGGTCTGGTGCTCCTGGGCACCTCCATTCCCGTGCATGTAGGCATACCATGGGACTTGACCTTCAGGTAATCGTGCATTCTCCCCGCAGACTTCAACACTGGGAACATACCCATCACAAATTTCGATTCGGTGATGACTGCAATTGCCTGTGCACCTCTTGAGGTTTTGGCCCAATGACGAAGTTCTGTGCTTTCCCTGCGGGTCCCCCAGACATATCCTCCTTGAAACCCATGCAAGCTTGGAAGAATATCAGTTTGAAGATGAAAACGAGACCAAAAATCATGAGAATAATAGACAGGCTTCCATAAACACCTGCCATGATATCACTCGTTTCGGACTTTTCCATGTCCTTGAGAGACTGTCTCAGCACACCATCAAGCCCGTAGACAGACAGGCACTTTTTGTAGGCCTCGGAGTTTCGTGCTCGGTATATCTGCAAAGGAACGATGTGTTAGAAAGTCCAAGACACCTTGAATACATCTGGGAACAGCTTTCGCCCGGGTACGTGAATACCTTACCGAGGCGGCGAGATCTGCCTCCATTGCAAGAGCATCGGTGTTATCCCAACTGCTGTGCATTCGACGGCCAGCGGCTGAAACCATCGAATTGAATTCGAGACATTCCATGAGGTGAATGTCGCGTCCCTTCGAGCAGACTCTCGCGACCCTCCTTGTTTCACCATCGCTGTCATCCAACGAGGGAGTAGGAGGCGTCCAACGAGTGTCAAAGAGTAGCTGGAGCCGTGTTTGGACATCTTCTGCGCTGGCAAACTCTGAAGGACAGCGGTCAACGAGTGTGCGAATGTCCTGATGCTTCCAGACTGTTGCCAAGTAGTCTTTTTGTTGCCATCTCGTATTATACCTCCTGTCAAGCGTGCGCGAACAGTCCCGCGGGTCCATCCTCAGAAGTCAACCTATATTTGATGCCGTCGGGAATAACTGGCTGCGAGGAACCATCGCTCGTGGTTGTGGTCTCGGTTTGAATGATGTTCGCTTCGATATCGCGGTGTTCGCCGAGGAGTGACTGTTGCTTCATGATGTCGATGGTCATGGTGTCGAGCTTGATGTTTGGCACATGTTAATGACTGGAGGTCGGACAACCAGATTTTTTATTATTACAGATGTGGATCGGAAAAGCTCTGAGAGGAAATGCTCGCCTTCTAAGATAAATCTGAGGGCGCTACGTTTTCTTCAACGTTTCTGGCTTTCGTTTCCGTGGCTGCACTGCGCCATCCTCGAGGCCTTTTGGCGTTTTGTGGGAGAAGCCCATGTATTTAGGCTCCAGCACGGTGAAGCCATGGGATCCCAACATAACGATGGTTCCCTGGTATACGAACGCCCAGATGCCCATCATGACAATTTGCGCAGTCAGGGCGGCCTGGCTGTTCGCGGCGACAGCCATTACGGCGATGACGAGGAGCGCGACGAACAACACGCCAGCGCCATACAGCATTGTTCCACGACGGCCGAGGTACTCGACCAAGAACCAGCTGCAGAGGTTTCCAACGACCATGATGCCAGAGATGCCGACGGTCAGGTCGAATGACTTGGCTGCCGACATGCCAGCCAGCTGGAGGAAGTAGCTCATGTAGCCGACGATCCAGCCCATGCCGGAGAAGTTCTGGATGACAAAGGCCATCATAGCGACGCCTGTTCGCTTGCGGTTCTGAGCGTTGAAGCAGTCCTTGAATCTGCCCTGAAACTGCTGGGCCGCGTGCTCCTGGCGCATGGCCGACCTGATTTCCGCGAGCCGGCCGTCGACATCGAAGGAGGGCTTGTGGAGTATGGTCAGGACCGCGCGGGCTTCTTGTTCTTTATACTGGGCAATGTACCAGTAGGGGGACCTGATGATGCAGATGTTAGATATGAACCAAAGAGGCACTCAGGAGGAACGAGGGGCAACGCACTCTGGTAATAAGGGCAGGATGGCAAGGCAGACGCCAACGAAGCCCCACTGAACGGCGAACAGAATCCGATAGCTGTCTTTGCCGGTGTACTTGCCTACCTCACGCAGCACCCCGTACCCAACAGTGTTTCTAATCACAATGGCCAAGTTCATGCCCCCGGTGATGGCACCACGAATGGCAAGGGGTGACATCTCCGAGGCGTACGACGGGGCCAACAGCAAAGCCGCCGAGGATGAGGCCGGCGAAGAATGCGGCCTGGAAACTGAGCTGCCTTGCGGCGCTGACGACGTATGCGTTCCCGTAGCGGAAGCCAAAGTCTTTTCGGAACTCGAGGATTGATGATACAGACGAAGAACACGTAGCCACCCTGGAGGGGAGAAATCAGTGTTAATCCGAAAATGAGATCAGGAGCATTGTGGAAGAACCACTTACACCAGAAAAAGGGCTTCCAGTTCTCCTTGAGAGCCTCCTTAACTGTCATGGAGTGCTGGTGCTTCTGGAATCGGGCCAGGGCTTCGTTGGCAACGAAGACGGACTGGTTGTTGCCATCGGTCTCCATGGGCGGTTCCTCGGTGTCGGACGCCGTGGTCTCATCTTTGAGGGTGGACATGGCGGAGATCAGAGTCTGCCAGACTGAGGGAGAAGATGCAGAGAAGAGTTTCAGAGAAGAAGAAAGAGCTCTTGGTCAAGAGGATGCTGCCGCTGCTGGAAGATGGATCGGAGGGAGAAGATATCTTGGAGAGGAAAGAGAGGACGCCTTGATATGCCTTTACGTGCCCTTCGGCATCTCGTCAGGTCTTGGCTTGCCGGATGGTTCTCCGAATCATGGCCGCTACCACATGGCTTTGAACCATCGTGTCGGGCCAGGCCTGGCCTGGGGTAGGATGGGGATGGAGAAAGTTTGGGTGGTCGGGGGACCCCAAGGGGAGAATAGTGGACCGATGAAGCCCAAGCTAATGGAAAATCCAACGGAAAATCGGTGGATACACCCCAGATGGTCAGGCCCGGCGCTGCTGGCACGCCGGCAGCGTGGTGGATGTCGGGGCCCAAGGCGATTCCCGATCAACGCCACCCGGCAATATTGACGGAATATCTGTGGAGTTCAGTTATAGGGGGCCAACATCACCGGGTCGGACCCAGCATCGGAGTCTTGACTCTCTCCTGCCACGGAAATCATGCCGAGGATGATTCTTGCTTCAAAGCAAGACGTTTGCTTCAGTATGCGAAGCATGCAATCTGGTATAAAGTACAATGAGTACCTAGACATTCTCTGACGAGAGATATGTCATGGTCCTGCCTCGGCTCTTCTTCTACCTCACCCCTACTTTGCCCTTTGGTTCCCCGGCCACGTCTGCTTCTCCGTCGCAATGCCTTCCGTCGATGTCGACGCCCTCCTCAGGCAGATGACCCTCGAAGAGAAGATCCTTTTCCTCGCCAGCAAGAACTTCTGGGAGACACATGAGATCCCGCGCCTCGACATCCCCTCCGTCAAAGTCACCGATGGACCCAGTGGCGCAAGGAGAGACACATTCATCAACGGCACCCCTGCTGCCTTGTCTCCCTCGCAGCCACCTTCGACACCCGGTTAGCTCGGCCCGTCGGACAGGCCCTCGCCGAAGAGACCCCTGACCAAGGGAGCCAACGTCCTCCTCGGCCCAACCATCTGCATCCATCGCTCTCCTCTCGGCGGCCGCAACTTTGAAGCCTTCTCCGAAGATCCCCTCCTTACCGGTGCCCTGGCGACTGAGTATGTCAAGGGTCTGCAAGACGAGCGTGTCGCACCATCAGTCAAGCATTTCTTCGCCAATGAGCAGGATATCAGGCGCTTCGTTCTCAACGAGGTGATCTCAGAGCGCGCCATGCGAGAGATCTATCTCAAGTCGTTCGAGATTGTTGTCAAGGACGCAAAGCCCTGAACACTCATGTTTGCGTACCCCAAGATTAACGGACACTACATCGACGCGACGTCAACTTGGTTTACAAAGTTGCTCCGCGACGAGTGGAAGTTTGACGGCCTAACCATGAGCGACTGGGGCGCCGCATCTACCGTCGACTGCGTGGCCAACGGTCTCGATCTCGAGATGCCCGGTCCCGCCAGACATGCCTCGACCTCCAACGTTCGCGCCGCCCTGGAGGAGGGCAGCCTTTTCGAAGTCGACATCAACAAGAGAGTCCGGGCCTCTCTCGTGCTGGTGGACAGGGTCGGGAAGTTTGCCGACCGTAGGCCTACACTCAAGGAACAGGCCATCAACAAGCCGGAGCACCGCGCGCTCATCCGCGAGGCTGGCGCAGCCGGTGTCGTTCTCCTCAAGAACGAACGCGGCGGGCTTCCTATTGATGCGAAGAAGACCAAGAAGATTGAGATTATTACCTCGATGCCCGCGGTCTCCGTCTCCGATAGCCATATCCTCGACAAGCAGCTGTGCGCACACGTCGGATTCGTGCCGCAGGCACAGATGGAGAGGAAGCTGCAGGAGGAATCCGTGGCACTAGCCAAGGAGGCCGAGGTCGCTCTCGTCTTTGTCGGAAACACGCATCAGTGGGAGTCTGAAGGCCAGGACATGGCGGCCATGGTCCTCCCACCGTATGACACTCGAGTCCAGGACGCGCTTATCACGGTAGTGGCGGCGGCGAACCCGAATACCGTCGTTGTGGCCAACACGGGTGTGCCGTTCGAGGTGCCCTGGCTCAACGACGTGGCTGGGTTCCTGCAAGGGTGGTACGCGGGCCAGGAGGTTGGGAACGCCCTGGTGGACGGCCTGATGGGTGAAGTGTCTCCGTCTGGACGACTCCCGGTGTCGTGGCCACGATCGTACGAGCAGACTGCGTGTTATGGCAACTATGGTCTGGATTCCATGGAGTCCAAGGAAGTCGAGTACGTCGAGGGCGTCTTTGTGGGCTACCGTCACTTTGATCGGCACTGGGGTGGCGAGAGGGAGGCCCTCTTCCCCTTTGGCTTCGGACTGAGCTACACCGAGTTTGAGGTGGTCGACATTTCTGTCACAAGCGACACAGAGGGCATCAACATTGCTGCCACGGTCAGCAACATCGGCGCTCGCCATGGGGCGCAGACGATCCAGGTGTACATCGCACCACCTCAAGACGGGACGGTGGAGAGGCCGGCCAAGGAGCTGGCTGGATTCGCCAAGGTAAACCTGGCACCAGGACAGGAAGAGCGTGTCCAAGTCAGGTTGGCTAAGAGCGCGGGAGCTTTCTGGGATGAGACTGTCCACAAGTGGAGGGTCATGCCTGGGTCCTATGGCGTCTTGGTGGCCACGAGCTCCCACCCGGGACATGTGCTCAAGAAGGAGGAAGTGCATGTCAAGCAGGGTTTTGTTTTTTAACCCTTAAGGATGCATAGCGTAGCTACTTTCTGGTGAGCTGTGTTCACCAAGAAGAGGCCATAGCAGGCGTTCCGTCATTTCCACAGATCTGAGCCCGGTCAGTGAACAATTGAACTCCCGAGAAGCTTGATACCCCGTGATCGTTTCATCATTTCCCCGTTTCCTAGAGAAGTTCTTGGCCGAGACATTTCCTTCAATGACACCCCTCATTGATGTTGTCCAGGAGCTTGGACGCGCCGGGGTAATACGAAGCAATTACTACCCTGCAGCTGAATTGGGAAGATTGATGCGATGTGAAATGTGATGCGAGGCCACGGTGCTCTGCTCCAAGCTCCGAGAATGTAACGTCGAGCTCCGCTTTCAACTGCCGGTCCGGTCAGGTTGTATTGACTGAGCTCCCGTGTAGATCATGACGACAAACTTGCCGAGGCTTCAACATTGCTTGTGACCGAGTCATCGTGATAGACATGCGAGCAAGGTTTACATATACCCCGTTCATCCCCAGATTTTCCCCTCGGGCCGGCCCATCTCGTGCCATCCCAAAGATCAAGCAGCAAACAACACACCTTGTTTCACCATGTCCCAAGCACCTCAATACCTCAGCTTCCGCCGTTTGGCACTCGTCCTCGGTGCCATGGCTGTGAGCTCTGTTCACGCTTTACCCACCTCCGACATCAACATTGACAACGACCCCATGTTCATCGAAGCAAGGCAGATCATGGAGAACTCTCTCGCTCTCAGTCAGAGACAGAACATTGATATCCCCGAGGGCCTTGCCCAATTCCCCTCAGGCCCGCTGAACATGTTCCTCAGACTCATCAGCACCCTTCCAGTGGGCGAAAGGGCACTCGATGCCGTGGGCAAGATCCTCACCCCCTTGCAGCAAGGTCTTGCCGATTCAGCCGGCATTGAGACCACGAGGGACGACTTGGCTCGCAACGCACCATGTGCTGATGTCACTGTCATCTTCGCCCGGGGCACGACCGAGCCGGGCAACGTCGGGCTTGTGGCTGCTCCGCCATTCCTCGATGCTCTGGCCACCCAGCTAGGGAGTAGAACCCTCGCAGCTCAAGGTGTCGAGTATCCGGCAACGTTTGCAGGGTTCAACGACAATGGCGCGAATGGTGTGCCGAGCATGTAAGTGGTATGGGTAAATGTGTGCAACTTCTCTGCTAACGCAGCATGCCAGGACAAGCTTCATCAACCAAGCTGGCACAAACTGCCCCTCCACCAAGATCGTCCTGTCAGGCTACTCTCAAGGCGCCCTAGTGCTTCGAAGCACTGCAGACACCCTCCCCGCGGAGACGATGGCCAGGATCAGCTCCATCGTGACGTTCGGAGACCCCAGGAACCCGCAGCCCATCACAGGTGGTCAGGGGAAAACCTTGATCATCTGTCAGGAATCCGATGCCGTCTGTTCTGGTGGCTTCATCAACGTCGCGCACCTGACGTATGGTGCAAATGCTACCGTGGCGGCGCAGTTTGTTGAGAAAGCGAGTGGTGAGTACATGACGGGGCAGGACAAAACGATGCGCAAACTGACACTCTGGTGGTAGAAGTGTAGGTTGGAGCATTGAGAAAGGTTCCAAGGGGGACGAATAGTATGCCTTGTGCATGGGGTATATCGCTTGGTACGATTTACAAGAGAAAAGGAAACTGGTGCTCGATAAGGACGGCTGGTATTGTTGGAGTTTGGAGAGAGAGTGCAGAGAGACCCAGTCGGCTGAGTTGGTTGTGAACCTGAACATTTCCTCCTGTCGTCATTCGTATATTCGCACGCTTGTTGGGGCCTGGAAAACAAGGACAGCTTGATGGGCGAAGGGTCGGCCTGGTTGTCGCTGTAGCCATTTGCCCCGGCTCTAGAAGCACGGCAGCAGAAGGCCTACGGCCACCAACGCGAGAGACGCCTTTTGCAATCCTAGCAAAGTCTTTTCCACGATCGGATTGGCCCGTTTCATCGCAGATGCGCCCTTGGACAACCTGCTTCGGAGTTTGTTCTTGTCGTGCCCCTTGCCATCGTCCTGCTCGGCGTTATTTGCGATTAGCTTCTACTTGATATCGAGAAGTGTGCCGTATCAGTCGTCAACCACCTACCTCTCCTTCGTTGGTGTGCTTCTGCAGGTCTGCGTCTTCGTCGGGGGTCGTGTCGGCAATGGACGGTGTTGGTCTGGTAGGGCTTTGCCGGAGCGCAGGATGCTGTTCGTCATGACATATCGTCGTGACCATCTTCTCCTGGTTGTCTTTCAATTCGACGCATTCTTGGGTCAATGGATTCGTCTTGTCGTCTGCGCGCGGTTGTGTTGTCGCCTCTTCGAAAGAGGGTGGCTGCTCTGGGAGTTGTCGCTCGGCGCCTGGGACACCGTTTGTCCCCTCTTTGGCGGTCGCAAGCGTGTCGCCGTGTGAACTCATTTCGTGGACGTTATCGGGCTGATGCGCTCGAAGGACGGGATCGGTTGAGATGATTAAGATGGACGTTGATGGAGCGGACGGGATGAAGGAAGGGAGATGCCAAAATGACGAAACGGGAGATGCCAAGAGCGTAGACAGAGGACGGGTGGGCGAAACCTGTGACGACAGCTGCGACGCCCTTGACTAAAGTATTTCAGGGAAGCAGACACACCTCACGATCAGGCAGTAAGAATATGCCCAATCGTTGCCCGCCACACCCGCAGATCTGTCAACCGAGGGGTGCTCAGCCCCAAGCCACCACTGAAAGCAGGTGGTGAGAAACCATGAGATGCAGAGCTAGGACCCCAAGCTAAGACAGTCTCAGCCTCAGCAGGTGCAGCTGCAGACACGACGACACGACGACACGAAATGGACAAACGAGATGGACAAATTAAATGAACTTGATGAAGTTACGATATGTATTATCGGGCCTCAACCCATTAAATTATGTATACAGTCAACACCCCTACTTGAGCTTGCGGCGGCATCCAGGCTTCGTCTCCTTGGGCTGAGCCAGGCCGAAGCAGTTGGCCATCTTGTAGAAGATGTCCGTGTTATCAAAAGTACCCGAGAAAGTCTCCTGGCAAGGACCCCAAGCGTAGACCATGACGTCCGTCAGCGAGTGCACGCCCTGTGCCTCGGTGGTGGGCAGGGTGCCGGTGTTGAGGAAACCGTCGGGGGCATCGGCGGGGTTGGCGACGTANGTTGAGGAAACCGGCGGGGGCACCGGCGGGTTTGGCGACGTAGCCGGACGAGCCAGTGTTGGTGGTGGCGGCGACGCGGGGGGATTCGCGGACGCGGTAGTTCTCGCGCGAGTCCGGGTGGGCGCCGAAGCCGGCGGCGATGGCGTAGCGAGGGGACCAGTCGACCGGGAAGTTGGGGCCGGTGTTGTAGCTGACGGCGGGGTCTTCCTCCTGGTAGCCCGAGAGGCCGGAGCGCTGGTAGACGCCGACGGCGCGGCGCTTGGCGCGGTCGCCCTCCTGCTCGGCGAGGTACTTGGTGTCAGCGTTGCCGAAGACGTCGAAGCCGTGGCCGTGGTCGGCGGAGACGACAATCAGGGTCTCGTCGCGGATGCCGAGCTCCTCGAGCTTGGCAATGGTGGCGCGGATGGTGTCGTCGAGCTCGAGGAGGTCGCCGAGGGCGCGGTCGTAGTCGAGAGCGTGCATCTGCTTGTCGATGGAGGCGGCCTCGGACATGAGGAAGAAGCCCTCGTCGCCACCGCGGTTGTGGAGGACCTCGACGGCCTTGAGAGTCATCTCCTTGAGGCCGGGGAGGTCGAGGGCGGCGCCTGTCTTGCCGGTGGGGTCGTTGTTGAGCTTGCCGAGGTTGTCGGTGTAGACGTTGCGGTCGAGCCAGGTGGGGAGGTTGCCCTTGCAGAAGATGCCGAGGGCCTTCTCGTTGGTGTCGATGCCCTCGAGGGCGGTCTTGTTGAGGGAGACGGAGTAACCGGCCTTGGCGAACTCTTGGTAGTAGTCCTTGCCCTGGTAGGAGCCGCTGCCGGCGTAGAACTGCTCGGCACCGGCGCCAAAGTAGGCGGAGGGACCCTCGTGGTTGGGCCAGCTGTAGTTGGTGACGCCGTTGAGGGCCTGGTCGATCAGGGGACCGTACTGGGCGCGGGCGCGGGTGTGGCCGGTCAGGGCGATGGGGGTAGCGTCGGCCATGAAGGCGGTCGACACGGCACCCCAGACGGTGCCCCAGATGCGGTTGGCGAGCTCAACAATGGTCTCGACCTTGGGGTCATCGAAGGGGTCGGGGCTGGAGTCGGCGTAGACGCTGGGAGAGGTCAGCGGGTTTCTTAAAGGAAGTGTTCGTCGGGCTGGCTCACCCCATGGCGTTGACGGTGCTCTTATGGCCGGTGTAGAGAGCCGAGGCCGAGTTGGCCGAGTCGGTGATGAAAGTGTCGATGGAGTGGGTCATCTGGTGACCGAGGACCGGGAACTCATCGAGCTTGAGCTTGGTCTGGTACTTGCCGTTGACGGTCTTGTGTCCGAGAAGACGGGCGGCGGTGATCTGCGTCTGTCAGCGGATGCACTCCCCAAAAGACCCGAGGTAGCTTACCATGTTGGTGGTCATGCCGTCGCCGATGAAGAAGATGATGTTCTTGGCCTTCTTCTCGGTGGCCAGGGGACGGACAGTCCAGTTGGCCGTGGTGGTCTTGTTGCCGTAGTACTTGAGGGTAACCTCGTACTCGCCGGGCTCGTAGATGGCCAGGCGGCGCCAGACCTTGGAGGCGACGTTGACGGGGGTCTTGTCGCCGGCGTCCTCGGCGTAGAGGTCCTCGAACCAGGAGAAGGACCACTTCTCCAGCTCGGGAGACTCCTTGCGCTCGAAGAACTCGTCGAGCGACGACGACTCGCCGCCCTTCTTGGCAATGGTGACGCTGAACTCCTCATCGGGCTTGCCGTCGTTGAACGACTCGAAGCCGGACTCGGGGGCGTGGACCTCGACGCGCAGGTCAAAGTTCTGGCCGGGGAGGAAGTCGGACTGGTCGGGGGGGATGACACAGCCCAGGTCCGGGCAGGAGCCGAGACGCTGGAAGGTCTGCGCCGAGACGGCGGCGGCGGCGGCCACGAGGGCGACGGCGTTGAGCTTGGCCATTGTGTTGCGCGGGACGGGGGAAGGCGGCGGTCGGCGGGCAGTGAGTCTTGTGGCGATGTTTCTCGGGCGAGGAATCGCTGGAGGAGAGAGGGGAGCAGAAGGGGCGCCTTGGAGTCGGGGGGCACGCCGCCTTCTTTTAAGCCCTCTCCCATCCCCACGAGGCGTCGCACTTTTTTCAACCCACCATCCTCTCAGCGTCGCAATCTTCCCACGAGCTCAAAGCCGGTACGAGGGTAGCTGCAGGCCCCGGTCCCACGAGCAGCAGAGAGAAGAGGGGGCCAGGGTCGCGCGTCCAAGAGAGAGGCACCTGTCGATCCAGCTCGAAAGCAGCCCTGGCCCCGGTCGATGTAGACGGGCGTCCGTCCCAAAAACGAGCTTCACGACCAGGGCCGAGTGCGGAGAAGAAGGACCGCGGCGAGGGTCAATGGACTGCTGATTGGGCCATGGCGGGATGCGCTCACCGAGCCAGCCGGGCTGGATAGCTTCGAAAAGGCAAGCAGGGCCGGCTGGGCGCGGAGGTCGTCGAGCCTCACAAGGCCGGAGGGCGAGGCACGTGCTGTGTGTGCCTGGGATGCGCAATCGACTTGGTGATCTCATCGGCGAGGGCCGCAACGTGGGCAGAGGAGACCAACGGAAATGATGATGCCGGGGGTAAGCATGAGAGGGTCTGCAGGCGAGCGTTCGCATGGATGGTTCGTCGGCAGCGGGAGGGGGACAAAGGACGACATGACGGGGAAGACCGGCCGGCAAGGTTGGTGTTGGTGG
This sequence comes from Plectosphaerella sp. P0831, assembly GCA_014635975.1. Classification (NCBI taxonomy): domain Eukaryota; kingdom Fungi; phylum Ascomycota; class Sordariomycetes; order Glomerellales; family Plectosphaerellaceae; genus Plectosphaerella; species Plectosphaerella sp. P0831. The sequence continues at coordinate 68,159 of JACAFV010000002.1, read as the reverse complement.
GGTTGAATCTTCCCGAACAGAACGAAGCTTGTTGACGCAGGATGACCAGTCGAAGGCCAATGGCACGGAGCATTCGGACGGCGGGGAGCGTATGATTCGCCAATGCGCGGCATAAGCAGGAGCGTGTTTGTGGGTTGTACCTTGTGGCGGCCCCGGCCGGGTCGAAGCCAATCTCGACGACGGCCGACCTCGTGGTGGCGATGAGGCGACTGATTGGCTGGAGGAGCATCGCCAACGTGGACGATCAACGGCCCCAACTAGCCATGCACCACACCCAGGCACCGTAACATCGATAGGCCCCCCTGTGCGACGGGGGTGGGGGCTCGGCCGTTGGATGATACCTAGGCGAGGAGGGGAGTTGCAAGTGAGCTGTCAGTTGGTGTTTATCCTGTGTCGTGTGCCGATGGTAGCATCCGTCTCGAGCCGAGTCGGTTCTGATCGTCTGCTGTTTGGCGGGGGAAAGGCAAGGTGGAAGAGGGGGACTTGGACAGCCCCACGATGGTGGATATCTTGACGCAGATGCAGATGTAACAGCAGCAGCAGTACCCATATGCCGTGGGTCAATCGTCTTGGCTTCAACTCGCCTGCTCGCCAAGTCCCTGGCGTCAAGGGAGGCGGCCCAGACCTGAACAGATGAGCACACGTGCTGAGCCAACACATGCACCCGTCCTCCTTCCTGACTCGATCCCGGGTCGAATGAATGCGAGCATGAATCAAATCACGTGGCAGGCGGTCTTCGAATCTCCCAGGGACGCATTTCTTTCTTCATTCATCCAGTCGACCGATCCCCTCACGGCCCCGTCCTCTCGGCGAATCCCTTGCTGTCCAACGTCCGCGAGTCCTCATCCGGGACCAGCGGCGTCTCGATCCCATCCGCCGCCGCCGCCGCGCCGACCGTCGGCCCGTCGCCCTTGTTGTAGTTTTCCCACGGCGCCTCGTTGATCTTTTCCTGCGCCGGCCCGCTCTTGAGGTGGTACCCGCGCGCCCGGGGCCGGCTGCCGGTGCCCGCAGGAAGCTCGGCCTCGTAGACGTCGCTGAAGCGGGCGGCGAGCTCCTCGTAGCGACCCTCGTCCGCCAGCGCGGCGCGGATGCCGCTGAAAAAGTCGGAGAGGACCTGGTGGTTGTGAATCTGCAGCAAGGCCCAGCCCAGCATCTCCTTGGTGTTGAGCAGGTGGTGGATGAAGGCACGGTGGTGCTTGGTGCAGACATAGCATTGACAGCCTTCGCGCAGGGGCTCGATCGCTGTGACGTGGTCGGGTGTCCACATGTCAGACCCAAGGGCAAGGGCAGGCTGGCCGGGTTCCTGCATTGGCGGCGGGAAGGTAAAGGCCAGGGCCACGCCTGCATCAGATACTGCGTTGAGGAAGGGGACGGTGCAGATGTCAACGCCGGCGCTGATCTGCCGGAGGATCATGTGCGGGGTGGCGGGCGCATCGAGCGAGAGCCGGGCCAGCGGTTCCAATGGGGTGTAGTTCTCGATGAGATCGGGGAGCAGGGCGATGTCCTGGATGGCTAGACCCGCCAGAGCATCGGTACCTTGATGGCTGTCGACTAGGTGGTTGAGGTACTCCCACTGGATATGGTAAGGCACAGCCAGGACCGGGGCGAAGATGGCGATGCCTCCCTCACGGAAGCGTGCCAGTCTCTGGGGTTTCAGGAACTGGATACTCCACTCCTCGGTGCGTTCCGCCATGCGAATGAGCTTCTTGCTCGGCGGTGACTTGCTCGTGTGGAAGAGATCGGCGGGGGCGATGGCGATGTCGGGGCGCAGCTTCTCGATGGCCGAGGCGTAGGCATCGATGGTGATGGTGGTGTAGCCTGTGGATGTCCAGATGGAGATGAAGTTGGTGCCGTTGCCAGTGGGGGTTGTCACCGCCTGCGTGCGCCGCGGCCCCATGATAGTGGCCATGTCTGCGGGGAAGCAGGTAAAGTCATGCAGCGGCCGAGACTGAGAGGGGAACCTAAGGATTGGGGGCTCCTTCTTCTCAAAGACTGCAAAACATGAGCGAGGGTCCAACTACGGGAAAGAAGGGCATCTCACAGTCCTCCAGGGCCATGTAGGCTCCGCCAAATGTCGTGTGCTTGGCGAGGTTGTCGGGCGTGACGTGAGGCACCGCACCACGGGACGTCGAAGCTACAAAGTTTGGTGTGTCGATGGGCCTACGGTTGGGAAGCGCAAGTCTTCCGACTCGGGCCGCCGAGCCGGAAACACCCTTCTTGAGGAGCTGGAAGACCATGTCCGTCGATTGTGTGCCGTTGCCGAGGGTGCTGTCTGCAGTCATGATGACATGCGGGAGATGCCGGGGGAAGGAGCGTTGGAGCGGAACACAAAGAGTGTTGGTTCGATGGAGTAATTCTATTGCGACAGTCGTACGTGAGAAAGATATTACAATGTATATACCCCGGCCAGGGTTGACGTTATGGTGAGGATGGAGTCACGCCCACGATGAGCAACGCGTGGTGTTTTGCGTGCTTGCATCTGCCTGGCCAACGGATGAAAATCACAGCCAGCCACAAACGCCGTCAGCCACCTCACGATATTAGCTAAGCCAGGGCCGATGTGGCTGGGCGCACAACACCTCCCAACTAAGCCTAGCTCTGCGCAGGGTCCATTCCGGATCGGGCGGAACCCAGGACGTGGACAGGGCCCGGACCAATCAGTGGGCCTGCCCCGCCAACGTTGCGGGAGCGGTGGATCACGGCAGCGCTCTCGTCCACTGAAAGCGCCCACGGCTTCGTCGGAGACCTGCCAGTGGGGGGGTCTCAGTGACTGACTCTGGGGAGTAAGGCGCTGGAAGACACCCGCTGTGAGAGTGACCAGCTTCGGCGTCTTCGGGCGCCGACATTCACAGTCGGACGTTGGACTGATGGAAACGGGAATGGATTCGTCAGGCGCAAGGCCGGGGGCGCACACCAGCTGATCCGCCAGACCCAAGCCATCGGCACACTTTTTCTCGCTGACAATTTGAACCTGGAAGACTTTGACTCTCTCTCTCACCTCCAGTCAGAGAGGTACATATACCTACGCTGACGCCCTCGTTTCATGACCGCATCGCCGCACCCCGTCGTGTCGTATTCGCCGCTCCGATTCCCGCGCCCGCCTGCATCTGCATCCGCCTAGACCGAACGACTCGCGTCCTTTCACTTGCTGCTGCTGATCTTGCTGCTGCGCTCGAGTGCCGCGCCCAGCGCCCGACCGCCCAGCCTCGAACCCCGGCACTCCTTTGGTACAGGTATGTTCGCCCGACCGCTGCTGCACAGCCCTCAAGTCCCAGTCCCGGGGCCACAGCCAAGTTTCGTTTCGGCTGACTTTGACTGACGCGGTCCGCCCGAACAAGGCTTACCCACCACCCTCTGATCTTCTTTCCTCCGCTTCTTTCTCCCTCCAACAAGGCCCATCGCCGCCGCAGCATGCCCGACGAAGCCTCCGAAAACACGCCGCTGTTGATGGACATGGACCGACAAGACCGAGACCCCGAGAACCCCGCCGAGCGGACCAACGGCGCCGCCGACAAAACCACCGCTTCGACGACAACCACCACCGCCGACCACCCCGATGCGCCGATAGCCGGCGTCTCTTCGTCCGTCGACGCCGCCCCCGCCGCTGCAGGCCAGCGCAGGGCCTACCACGTCGAAGTCGAGGACGAGTCGGCGCCCTCGACCCCTCCCCGCTTCGTCCAGGATGAAGGCGCTTGGAAGCGCTGGAAATGGGTTCCCTACCCCGTGCGCCGCTTCGCTCGCAAAGTCGCCATCTGGTCCCGCGGCCCCGAGAACCCTCGTCCCTGGAAGATCACGCCGCTGCTGCCGCGCGTGCAAGAGTTCCCCCTCGAGCTCGTCGACCGCTTCCTCCCCAAGCGCCGCCAGCGCATCCTGGCCGTGTGCTTCTACATCGCCATCTGGGTCGTCACATTTGCTCTCGTCAAGCGTCAGGAGACATTCGCTTCGGAGATCAGCGGCTGGGGTCTGCCGCAAGAAATCGGGTGCGGTGCTACCTTTTGGAGCGCTGGTAACCGCTGCGGCATCGATGGTGTTGACTGCCGGCCTTTTGATAACAGTGGCTTTCCCTTCCGCTGCCCGGCAAATTGCCATGCCTACCAGGTCCTGAACCCGCGCGCCGTTGGCGACCAGGAGATTCTCTATACCCAGTTTGTCATTGGCGGGAACAATGAGACGCACAAGTCGGGCTACCGCGGCGACTCGCACATTTGCGGCTCTGGCATCCATGCCGGTGTCGTCAGCAACAGTCTAGGCGGCTGCGGCGTTGTTCGCATTGTCGGCGAGCAGAGCCACTTCCCCTCGTCGCGCCGTCACGATGTTACCAGCGTCGGCTTCGACTCGTACTTCCCGCTGGCCTTTGTCTTTGATGAGGATGCCACCTGTGGCTCCAAGGATATGCGCTGGGACTTGCTGGCCGTCTCGCTCGTCTTTTCCATCGTCTTCTCTCTGTTCATCCAGTCGCCCGCCCTCTTCTTCTTCGTCACCTACACCGGCCTATTCTGGCATGTTGGTATGGCCTCGGACCCTCCCAAGATCTCGACTATTGCCGGCTTGGTCTCCAATTTGCTCGGCAAGTTTTTGCCCGCCACCTTCTGCGCCTGGGTCTTCTACGACAAGATGGGCATTCGGCGCACCCTCAAGGGCCTCACCGCCCAGGTCGAGAAGACGGTCCTCTGGCTGGGCGCATGCTGGGTCGGCGCCCTCACAAACTACACTCTAGACTTCATTCCCATTTCGCGCCTGACCGCCCACGACCTGCAGCAGCAGCCTGGCGCAAAGGCCGCTCTGGCCATCATTGTTATCGTCCTTTTCTGCATCGTCTGTGTGCAGGTCTGGTTCTTCCGCCAAGAGGGCCGCATGATCAAGTACCTCAAGCTCTACGCCCTCCTGCTCGGCGGCATCCTCCTGTCCCTGACCCTTCCCGAGCTGAACCTGCGCATCCACCACTACATCCTGGCCATGCTGCTGCTGCCCGGCACCAGCATGCAAACCCGTCCCTGTCTGCTCTTCCAAGGCCTCCTTGTCGGCCTCTTCATCAACGGCATCGCCCGCTGGGGCTTCGACCCCGTCCTGCAGACCTCATCAGCTCTTCAAGGCGACGCCCCCAACAACTCACCACTACCCGTCATCGCCGAGCCTCTCATCAACCTGACAACAACAGCTGCCGCGACAGCCGCCGCTGTCTGGACCGCAAACTTCACCTGGACCCCACCAGACGCCACCCAATACGACGGCCTCAGCGTCCTCGTCAACGATGTCGAGCGCTTCCGCACCTACTTTGACGACTCCATGTTTGCCCAGAACTTCTTCCTTTGGGAGCGCGATCCGGCCCTCGGCATGAACGAGTACTTCCGCTTCGCGTACATGGAGGGCAGCCGCACCTGGGACTACACCAAGGCTGGCGTGTGGACTGCCGACGGCGAATGGAAGCAGATGGGCCCGGGCCCCAGCAGGGTCATGGCGCGGGATCTGGCTGACGCTGCGGATGCGAGGATGCGGAGGCGGTAGGGGATAGACTTGGCGTCAGTATCATGTGCCATCTATACACCCCGACATTGTCGGTAAAAAGCCCGACATAGTTGGGTAAAGCTATTACATACCCCGATATAGTAGGATAGAGAGACCACGGTCGCAATGTAACGTTCTTTTTGGTTTGCCTTTTTCCAATGTCGCCCTCCGTGGTGATTGATGCATGCAAGTGTCAAAACACCAAGACTTCAGGACCACTTACGCGGCATCTCCCCCTCCCATGCACTTGAATTTTGCCTGCCGCCCAAAAGCAAAAAGAACCCTTCACTCATCGTCGTCTGCGAGACGATGAGGCCCCCATCTTCCGCGTCGTGTTACGGGAGATGAGGCATGGAGAAAACCCGCCTAGGCGGAGTTTTACTTTTGGCTGGTGCAGGAATCGAACCTGGTTGGGCCTCCTGCCGGTGGCAGGTGCAACTTAAAGTTACTGCGTTAACCATTTGGCCACCGGCAGGAGACCCGATGGAAGGGACGGGATGGCGGGGGGATATAAGGGATAGTGCAGGTGCCTGGCTGTAGAGGGGTAGATGCCCTGTGGCCATGCATTGCCAGAGGCCTGATAGTGCCCCTGCGTCGACGACACGTGCTGGGGATGATGTGACTCTCTGCAAACTTGGAAAGTGTGCTTCCCAAACGGTTTGACAGCCGAGAGATATGCACTTTGGGGATAAACATTATATTGATTCCATCGCATGGGAGCGCGGCTTCCTTCACCACCCCTCTGCGAAAGGTATAATGCAGCAGACTTTCCAGGAAACCCAAACCCAACGTGCTCTTAGCTTCTCTCTACCAAAGTCGACATGGAAGGAATCGACTTACCTGATGGTTCTCGATACCTTCCCTAATGGTTTAAGACTCAGCGTGTAGAATGAGCTCGTAGGCTAGCATCTTCTCTCTCTTAGCTGAGAATATGCATGCTGCAAAACTCTCCGGGCCCCATCTTCAAGCAGCTTAGTTCATGGTATCATATGCGCCATGCTACGTTCGAGATCGAGCAAGTCAAGTTCCAGACTCAAATGGCTCAGGCTGATGGGAGTTGCTGTTTTGCGGCCCTTCTGCTAGGTGCCTGGAGGCTTTTGATGTCGAAGCCTAACTAGACGGTCAAAAGGTCGAGCGGGTTCCAGGTTCTAAGGCCCTACACCCTCAATGACCGTTTCCCTTCGTTCATTCGCCAGAAAGCAACGCCAACACCGCAAAAATGGCTGCGCAACTCAACGCAATTGCTAAATAGAGCCTCGCTTTTGCCGAGGGTAGGCCTGCCGACCCCTGCGCCTCCTGTCGCTTGCTGGCCCTGGTTTAGGTTTCAAGGTTCTGCAGGTGTATATCAACTCGACTTCTATCTTTGTGCAGACGTGCTCTATCTCCGTTTGGGGCATGTTTCAAGCCTTGAGGAGCAGTCTGTTGGAGTATCTTCGCTTGTCCATTGCTTTTGGAAGACACTGGGAGGCTTGGGACTGGAGAAGAGGACACACCTTCTCTGGATGTCCAGTCTGCAGCGAGATGGAAGGCTTCTTCCACAGTCTGGACAGCCACAATAGTCTCATGTCCTGACCTCCTAGTAAGAGGACATGTCCACCTCCTTCTAGTCACGTCTCTCCTCTCCCTTTACTAGATCTCACGCAAGACACATCTCCTTTCGCGCCTTCCCTTCTCGCCAAACACATCTCACGTATTAAGACTTTTTGTCCGTGTCTCCTTTACCCGCCGGCCTCCCTTAGAGCTGGCTTAACAGACCACCCACCTCGGCCACGTCCAAGTTCTCCTCCCCCGCGGCCAAACAGCTCGAGTGGGCCCACAGTCCGCCTTCCTGCGGTCCAAGAACACCGAGAACCCTCGCCACATTCCCGCTCCTCACACCTCCGCCGACAATCAGCTCCAGCCGTCCTCTCGCCTTCTCCCTCACGGCCGCCAGAGCCACGACATTCTCCGCCGCCTTCCCAGGCCCGCCCGACGTCAGCACCGCGGTGAAACCACACGCCGCGACATCCTCCACGGCCCGGGCCACATACGTCTCGTGCGGCCCCTCTCCCGACCCGACGAGGAGCTCGTCAAACGCTCGGTGGAACGTGCACGGATGCCCAGCCGCCGCTTCCACCAGTGCGGTGTTCCTCTCAATGTCGACCTCCACCCCATTCTCCCCCTTCTTCAGTACACCAAACACAAAGCCATCCCCATCCCCAGCCTCCAAGTAGCCACTCTCGACAAACTCCTCAATCGATGCCTTCATCGTGTCGAACTCCTTGTCGCTGTAGATGAAGTCCGTCCCATCTTCCGGGGGACCGCGGGGCCGAATCATGATCATGGCGGGGACATCGACTGCCGAGATTGCTTCCAGGTCTGCCATTGTCGGTGTTGTTCCTCCGAGGGGGTATGAGCCGGGGGCATTGAGCTCAATCCGCTGGGCTCCGAGGCTCTGGGCCTGTAGGGCTGCAGCAGCCGTGAAGACGGGGATCTCCAGTGGTGTTTTGGGTGCCATTTCTTGTGCTTTGTCCGGTGCTTTGCTTTGTTGTTTGTGATGAGTCTCCTCTCGACCGACGTCACCCACACAATGCAGTTTTTCCCTCTCTTCACCGACCAGGCTTGCCAGGGTCATCCCTTCCTTAGTCATCCACTAGCAGTGCGGGGCTTCAAAAGGGGCTTCCCAAATCTTCACCACACATCACGAGTTTTGCACTCCTTTGATGCATCAATCCCTTGTTCCTGTCCGGTAATCTACTCTAACATCCAGTCGTGTCTCTTATTCCTCCATCTCCGCCACTCCGTGCTCCCTCTCACTACTTCCTCTGCTGCCGGCGAAGTTCCTCTTCCCGCTGCCACTGCCAGTGACGGTATGCCTCCTCCTGCTGACGACGCAGCTCCTCCTCACTGCTCCTGGCTCCGGGCTCAGAGCCGTAGCCGCTGTAGCCACTGCTGTACTGGCCAGGGGCCCGGCCCATCTGGTAAAGGACTGGGTCGCTACCGTAGTAGCTCCCCTGGCCGTTGTGTGGGGCTTGTGGTGGCTGCACGTGGTAGCCGCCCTGAGGGTGCATGTGGCCGCCCATCTGGTAGCCGGCATACGGGTTGCCGCCCTGAAGAGGGGCCAGCTGCTGGTAGCCTCCCTGAGTTTGGCCGCCATGGTGAGAGCCGCCTTGGGGAGGGGCCGGGTGCCAGCCCATCTGCGGCTGGTCTGCAGCCTGCCTGCCATAGTTGACCAAGGCCTCCCTCTCGGCCATCAGCCTCTGCCTCTCTGCCTCGTTCTGGCGCCACTCCCTCTCCTGCCTATCCGTATCCTGCCTCGCCGCCTCCTGAAGGCGCATCTGCATCTGCATTCGCTGCTCTCGATAACGCCTCTCCCTCTCCCTGGCGTCATCCACTGGAGGCTCGAGAAGCTGCTGTGGCTGCCGTTGGGGCTGAGCCGAGGGAAGGGGGGTGCGCTGAGAGGGTGGCGCAACGACCTCTTCCAGTTTCTTGCCCTTTTCTCCCGTCTTGTCGTGCTGGGTCTCAAGGGTTTGATCCCTGAACCTCCACACTCCACCCCTCTCCTCGGGCACTGGGGTTGCGTCTCCAGGAGCCAGGGTCTGGTCGTCATAGTAGACCACCCAATTTGGCTTCTTCGCAGTTTTGGCTAGTGAACGGCCCGGGTTTGCAGAGGCCATGCTGGCATTCAGCTTGCTGAGGAATCGATCTTGCTTGGTTGCAGTGCTCGTCTCGTGCTGGCTTGCCTCGCCGTAAAGGTGGCGTGCAGAGATGAACACCACGTCCGAGTCTTCCTGGCCTTGAGTTTGGGCTGCTTGGTGAGGCTGAGTTGGGCCTTGTGCACTGGGAGGCTGGTAATTGAAAGCCGGGATGTCGGGAGTTCGAGTGCCATTTGACTGAACACTGGGGCCCTGGGCGTTGGGAGGCTGGGTGCGAGGGACTTGAGGAGCAGTACCGGCCTGGACGCGGCTTTCGTCACTCCGTCCACTTGGCATGACGCCCTGTGCACGCATCCTGGCGGCATCGTTGCGGATGTAATTGAATGCGTGGTTGCCCACGTTGGGAGAGAGTGTCCCCTGCACAGCGTTGAGGTGCCAGTGCTCGTCTAGCGGATAGTTAGGAAGGATCAAGAGTGTCTTTGAAGGGGTCAAAACTTACACATGGCCACCGCATTGTAGTTCCGACGGCTAGGGTCGCCAATCTCCCTCATTCGGGCCACATACGGGCCAAAGCTGGCCTCGGTGGGCCGTTCTCGTCCATAGACAGCACGAGGGACAATGTCGGTCCAAAAGGCATCCTCCTCCGCGGCGCTCCAGTACTTTCCACCCATTTTGATAGAATGATGGTATGAAAAGCGTGCGGCTTGTGTTGTTCAGGGGTGTTGTTGGGGGAGTCGAAAGAGTATTGTCTTTGAGAATGGGCCGGTGCTGTTAAGTTGGGCTTGGGAATCTTGTGTGTAAGAAGACCGATTCTTTGGCGATTTGGAGTTTGTTGGTCTCAATGTGAGGTTGACTTTTATTTGCGTGAGGGGCCAATGCCTCCTCTGATCAAGAGGCTCCTGTGATGCTGGTGTGAAGCGGATGATCGTATGTGTGTGATAGAACTGAGTCCTTTGCTCGTCCTGAATCACTTTTGTTGATGGGGGGAGCTTGATGATCGTGTATGCGTGCGAAGACTAGGTCTTCGATGATCAACAGCTCTTTGCGCTGATGACTCGAGGTTGGTGAACGTAGGTACGAGAAGACTGGCTCCTTGTCGATCGAGAGTTTCTTGATGCCGTTGCCAATTGGGAGTTCTTCGTCGATGCCGATGGGAGAAGATATGTGTAAGGGGGGATCGGCGCTGGAAAGAACGGTGAGCGTTGTTCTTGAGGCTTCTGTCAGTTGAGGCCATACTCACGATCGGGGGATCGGGAGTCCTTGATGAATGCCCTTTTTGGCTGTTTGGTTGATGGTCTGGCAGGAAAAGGAAGAAGAGTCGATCGAGCGCCCCTTTTGTAGAACTCGGAGAGAGGACGCTTTCCGTGATATCTGATTCACTTTCGCCGATGCGTTGAACAATGGCGATGCGGTGATTCAGTCCCGCATCTTCGTAGTGTTCCGAAAAGGGCAGGATCGCGGAGTGAATCAAAAGAGGAAACTCCCAAAACAATCCAGGACGGCGTAAACAGCAAACTGTTCAGGAAGGGAAAGACCCGATACAGATGGAAGGCACGAAAATCTCAAGAGAGGGAAGACACTCGGACCCGGGGCGATTCAGAGGGACTTGGTGCTGGCTGTGTCGCCTACAGCGTGGTAAGGGCGCCATAATTCAGCGCTCAGGGTGAACAGCCCATCACTCATTGGAGGAGCTGCATCGGATGGACTGACAATGGCATGCATCTCAAACTTAGAGCTGCTTCGGACAGTGACTGGGGATGCTCAGCTTCACCTCTGCTTTTCCAAAAGCAGGGTACAACAATAGAGGCCTCAGACTGGACCAGACTGGCTGTCATGGACCTCACCCGATGGGCCGTGTCCCCCGACGGCCGCTTGTGACTTCGAAGGCCCAGGGTGTATCTACATATGTTTTTCTCTTTCATAATTAAGATTTCGATTGGGCCTGGTGTACTTGATATTCTCTAAACTAAACGGGGATATAGTCTTTATAGAGTTGGGACGAGAAGAATGTCAAGACCCTTCCTCTTGGCTCAGTCGTGTTAGTCAAACAGAACCGTCACGTCAAACTCCCAGGTCAGGAGGTCAGGAAAGAACCAGGTCAAGCGGAGTCAAGCAACGATGTCAAGGGCTCAGGCAAACACTTGGTTCAACAATCGGGTTGGGTATCTCTGTGTTATTACCGTACATTTACAACAGCAACGCTTCCTCCAAGCTCCCCGGCCTCGTGAGGCCAAACTGTCTACTCAAATGGGCTCTTTGGATCTCTGGCTTGACACCCACGAGCCTGCAAAAAGTCAGCTAGCTTCCATTCCAACCTCGAGAACTGCAAGCAGCGTTAGTCAGTCACCACACCTCTTGACAGAATAGCCAAAACTTACAATACTCTTCTTCTCAGCCGGCACGACGCCGTCCTTGACCCAGAAGCCCCATGCACCCATCATGTTGGCCATCATCATATCCGTGCTCAACCGGTCTCCGACAATAGCAACCTGCGAGGGATGCGACACGCCCGTCTCTGGGTGCTTGCGGAAGTACTCCATAATCTCATCGCCGCAGCCTGGCTTCTTGTCGGCGTGCGGCAGAACCGGGAGCCCCGTGGCTTTTTCGAGGTCTACCGCCAGAGACAACTTCTTGTCAAAAGACATGGCGCCGGCCGTGTTGGACACGATGAGGAGCTTCTTTCCGGGGTAGGCGGCCTTGAGCTTTTCGAAATGGTCCTGCGGGAGGTCAGTGTCATTAAACCAAGAGGGAGAAAGCTGTCGAACCTTGTACGGCGCGTGGACCTCATTCGTATGAGGCACGGCGAAACAGTCGTCCTTGTCGAGGACAACGGCCCTGATGTCGGCGGGGCGACCTTGGCCTTCAAAGGCGCGGTTCAGGGGGATGGGGAGGTCATTGAAGGTTGAGATGGTGTGGTGGGGGAGGCATAGCGAAGGCCGAGCAAATAGCCGAAAGATGTTGACGGTACCGGATAGATTCAGGTTCATTTTGGCGGTGGCGGGCGGCTTGGACGTCGAGCGATCCCCTCACCCTTGATGATGGATGAAGTCAAGTTTGGCGACGGACAGGATGTGAAGTCGGATTTGGCGCACGGACCCTCGGGTTGGTTTGGCCTGACTGCCAGTTGACCCCAGGCCCAGGATGCCCGTAGAAGCGGGACTGGAGATGGAGATCCACTGCTACACTCCAAAAGTTCAAGACCGGTGTTCTTACATGAAGAGAAGAAGATGCCGTTGATTATCAGCTCTGTCATTCAGACAACTGGATCATTTGCGACTGATCAAGTCCTGATGCCCAGGCCGGGCTGCCCGTTTGAATTTGTGTTTGAAACAAAGCTGCTTTACAGCAGTCCAGACTCGACGTCGGCAAGCACACTCCAAACTTCGGAAACGATTCTGCCATTGGAGTCTTTTCTCAGCTTGAATAGCTTCATCTGGTGAACTAAAAGTTCACGCCCAGCTTACATAATGCATCGGTTCCTTCCAACGCCTGAGCGAGGTCGCTGGAGTCGGCAGACCACGTGATCTTCCCTTGAAGGTGCGGGGTCCATCTCCATGAGGCGATTCACTCACGACTTTTCGTCTTTACCATGTCGATTACGTTAAAAAGCCGAGCAGGCAAGGCAAGCGAACACGATGATACATCTTCCCACAGAAATAGTTGACACTGTAAGCGCCTATCCAACGTTATCGCACATTCAATTTCGATTAGGTAGTCGCTAATACTCGACCGCAGATCACGTTCTTCGTGGCGGACGTCCACCGCATCCGGCATCCATACTTGGACGAGAACACCTGGCGTTACAGATTGACCAGCCGCGATTATCGAGAAAGCCTGGCCACCCTGCGTCTAGTCAGCAAGTCTTTTTGCCGGAGCGCCTCCCCACCATTCTTCCGTCATTTTCAAGCGACATTTGAAGGACACTACACACTCTCAAAGTCATTGAAAAGACTTCTCAATCTCTCCAACAGCGCGTGTGCGACGTGCGTGCATCATCTCGAGGTCGGATTCAAGTTAACCGGAGAACCGCGTCACGACGCTCTTTTGGAATACGTGCAAGACCTCGCTGGAATCTTACCGGCCTGCCTGACGCGGTTTACAAACCTCAATGCTCTTCAATTTCGTTCAATACCCCGCTGCCCTCGAGGAACCACGGAGCTCGTCAGAGACACAGTCATAAGGGCATTACGTTACGTGCCACTCCCGAATCTGACAGAACTGGACATTACTTTCCCGATTGCGTATGATTTTGGGCACCTCATTGACAGCAAGGCATCCACGGTGCGGATACCTACAGAGAACGTGCTACGACAACTTCGGCACCTAGGTCTATTCCTATCGGAATATACTGCTCTTGACGGACAGAGGTACTGGCGTGTACCAATCTCCGTCGAAAATGCTGCTCTCCCAAACCATGTTCATGCGATGCACCTTTGCAAGATTACCGAACTTGCTGAAAATCTCGAATCCCTTGCCATAGGAAGCACAGATGCTATCAACGTCGACAACATGAATCTACACAAGTCGATCCGTCTCAAAACGCTCTCTCTCTCTCGAGTTTCCATCTCAGCTCAGATCTTCATTTCTCTCATCGAGCAATGCGAGAACACGATTACAGCGATTGAGTTCTACGGCGTGGAGCTCAATTCTGGTACGTGGCAGCAAGTCTTGGTTCGAATGAGCAGACTTTCAAATCTTCTCGATCTTGTCATCAATTCATGCGGATACTCGAGAGATGGGGCAAGCTCCCACTTGCGCCCTGGGCTACTACCACCCCCAGATGACCCCGAAGATATCGAAACGTTGAACTTCTTGGACACCTATGCGCTTGGAAATGTACAGCGTCGGATAAACACGAATAGGCTTGCCGCGGGGCTCCCGCAGATGTCAGACGATGAGTATCGTTGGATTCGGGGCAGATCGCTCGAGGCTGTGATGGAGGAGATGAATCTCGCCTCTTAGGCTAGGTGTCATTCGGGGCGCCAAGATCTTCATTGTTACCTATCCACATAACGACTCTTTGTCCAATTCCTTTGATTGAGAATGTAGAGACAGGATATTGAATTCGAAAATGGCCGAACAGAGCCACGTGATGTCTTGATTGGTGCCTCACCGGACCCACACCGAGAGCTTTCCCAGCTCTGCGCGTCAAACGCGTCTCCCAGAACAAACTCCAACATCGGCACAACCCCCAATCACCACAATGGCTCCCCGACAGCCCTCCACCACGATATCCCGCCGAGAGGCCGAGACCGAGGACATCGCAGCCTCCCCAAGCATCCGCTCCGCCCGCAAACGAGACGCCGACGCCGATGATGGCCATGCCGACACAACCCAAAGGACGCCCTCGAAGCGCCAGCGCCGCTTACCCGCCAAGCTGAAGGACTATGACCTCTACGAAGTGCCGAGCGACGGCGATGAGGGCGAGGAACAAGAAGAAGCACCGCGAGCAAAACCTCCACCACAGCCCGTCGTCGAGCCGACACCGACGCCGAAGCGGAAACGTGGACGGCCAAGGAAAGATGCAAACGCAACCCCAGGGACCACCACCCCTTCCAAGGCGAAGAAGCTCCAGCTCGCCGTCACACCCATCAAGGCCACGGGCCTCTCGGCCCTCACCCCCCGGAAGAAAGCCGCCGTCGACCGCTCAGCCAAACGAAAGATCGCCCGCGCCATGATCGAGAGTGTCATCAACGACGACGCCAGCGACCAAGACGATGCTGAAGGCCTAGCCCGCGAGATCTACAGCTCCAGCGATGACGAAGAACCCCGAGAAAACGGAACAACAACTACACCCTCAAAAAAGACACCTGCCCGCCGAGGCGGCCGAAGACCAAAAGCCCGCTCCCCCACGCCGCCGCGCGATCTCCCCACCCACGAGCTCTACTTTGAGCATAACAAGCCCGGTCGCGTCAAGACATCCAACAATACCCTCGCATCGCTCGACCTCCTCACTCATGAAGAGTACTTTTCCCTCCTCAAGACGTTCCGCGATCCACACGAAGAGGGCATCGCGTTTCTACATACCGTTCACGAAGCCTCCTTTGGCCAGTGGTTATTCGAGCTTGCCCAGGGTTTCTCCATCTGTCTCTACGGTCTCGGGTCAAAACGTGCTCTCGTGCGACGCTTTGCAGAACATGCCTACACTCACGGTGGAAGGGGCCATACCGTCGTTATCGTCAATGGCTACGTCCAGACCCTCACCCTCCGGGACATTCTGTCTCGAGTGGTGGAAGCCATGGACCTTGATCCAGCCGTCAAAGTCCCCGCCCAGCCACAAGCCATGCTCATCTCCGTCCTGTCCCTCCTCTCCGACGACCGCGCAACGCCTCTCCGCCGTCTAACCCTCCTCCTCAACTCCATCGACGCCCCCGCCCTCCGCAAATCCACCACACAACACGCCCTCTCCCGCCTCGCCGCCCACCCCCGCGTCCGCCTCCTCTGCTCCGCCGACACCCCCGACTTCCCCCTTCTCTGGGACGCCGCCGTCCGCGCCTCATACAACTTCATCTTCCACGACGCCACGACCTTTGCCCCGCCCGCCGCAGAGCTAGATCCCGTCGACGACGTCCACGCTCTCCTGGGCCGATCAACAGGCTCCATCAACGGCAAAGAGGGTGTGGCGTTTGTGCTCCGCAGTCTCCCCGAGAATGCCAAGAACCTCTTCCGCCTGCTCGTTACCGAGGTGCTGGTCGCCATGGACGACGAGGCGGGCGAGAATCCTGGCGTTGAGTACCGGATGCTTTACAACAAGGCCCTTGAGGAGTTCATCTGCAGCTCTGAGATGGCCTTCAGGACTTTATTGAAAGAGTGAGTTTGTCTTACGCTTACTTGTTGATGAGGAGTTGCTAACACGAGATAGGTTCCATGACCATCAGATGATTGAGAGCAGAAAGGACGCCATTGGCACGGAGCTGCTGAGCGTGCCGTTCCGGAAGGAGGAGATGGAGGGTATCCTGGAGGACCTGATGACGTGACGAATGTACGAGACATTGTAATACCACTCCTGGTCTTGTACGGGGACCTCGTGTATAATCATACAATCATGCAAACACATCTCACCATGCACTGCTTAGCAGATCTGCTCACCCATCGTTCGTGAATACTCAATGCTTCGTCGCTTCGTTATCTATAGAGCTACTACAGTGTGTGTAGAGCAAGGGTCTGTCTACAACCCCTTTTGTTCGTTCCTGGGTATATCCCCCGCATCTACCATTAGACACCAAGGCTCTTCACGCACATCCACAGCACCACGGGTACGATGACGTTGTCGTTGCCACCGGTCAGCACCGCCTCGGTCAGGCTCGATGCCACACCGCAAATGGCGGCGTTGCGGGCCGCCACGGGCAGCGACACGTCCTGACTCGGTGCCACGGGCCAACCGCCGATGCGCAGCCAGGTCGTGGCAGCCATGAGACCAACAAAGACGGCGGCAGCAAAGGCGACGCTGCCTTCGATGCTCTTGCCTCCGCCCCAAACCCACTTCCTCCGCCCAAATCGTCGGCCGATCAGGGACGCAGCCGCATCGCCGAGGCCCACGCAAACGACACCGGCAATCATGCTGACCTCGCGCGTCGGCACGTCCCAGCCGTCCAGGGGGTCGGTGGCGCCGAGAGGCAGGGCGCTGGTTGCTGGGCCGGTACGCGGGAGGGTCGCCAATGTGAGCCACAGCGGGATGGCGCAGCCGATGAGAAGGAAGATGTGGGAGATCACAACGGGTCCCTTGTGGTCGCGGCCGTCAACGTAGGGCGTCAGGAACGAGGCGATGGGCTTGGACAGGGGTGGCAGCTGACTAGCGCGCAGCAGGTCCAGGATGAGGAAGATGGCGAGAATGAAAGAGAGTGCCAGGCCGGTAAAGACGGGGTCGACGTAGGTCGCTGGCACGAACATGGCCACGACGGTAAAGTGAAAGACCTTTCGGCGAGTGTCGACCTCGTACTTGGCGGCGAACCCCGTGACAACGACGAGGCCGGTGATGATACAGGCTAAGTAGTACCCGCAGATGAGGAGCCGGGTGTTGGCCTCACCAAACTTGGCGGCGCGGAGGTGCTGGACCCAGCCTTGATTGCAACAGCGGGGAGGCTCGTCGGGGCGCGCCGGGAGGAAGATCCAGCGCTCCAAGTCGCGGCTCACCACTTGGAACCGGAACCAGGGGACGTCACCGAGGAGGTAGCCCAGGGCCCAGCCAATGGGCTCGTTGCCGCCGAGGCCGTTCTCCCCAATGTAGTATCGCACGGGGAAGAGAACGATGGCGACCAGGACGAGGTGGACGTAGGCCGAGTACATCCAGCGCCTGACGAAGGCCTGGGTCTCGGTGAGCCTGAAGAAAGATCGCACCGTGGATGATGAGGCGCGCTTCCGCCGACCGGAGAAGGTGTGTGTAGCGGATCGTCGGGGGAGGTTGACGACGCCGGGGAAGGTACTGGTCCTGGTGAGAGGTGAGCCGTCGGCGTCAAAAGAGGCCCTGGCCGACATGGACCGGGCGATGCCCATGGAATCAGGCGCGGCAGAGCCGCTTGCAAAAGTCCGGACCCTCGACGGCTTCCGGAACAGGCCACCGCCAATATCGTCGTCCGAATCGACTGTCTCAGAGGCCGTGTCGTCCATCAGCGCCCTGGCATCATGACGGAGAGACCGAAGAGACAAGGCCTCGCGAACGAGTGCCCACCACGACTTTCTTGAGGCGACGGACATGCGTCTGAACCGAAGCCTAGGGACTCTAGCCAAGGCGATGGCCCAGCGGATGACAGGCCCACAGAGCAGGAGAACGAGGACACCGCCGATCCAGAGCAGTACCCTGAGGATGCTGGCTTGAGGCGAGTGGGCCAGCAGGCCAAGATCGATCACAGCAATGGCGAGGAGCTCGAGTTCGGCGGTGAGAAGGCTCGTAGTGGTGAGGTAGTGGAGGACGCAGACTACCGCCTGGTGTAGGGGGTAGAGCAGGACGGCCGTCTCGGGTGAGACAACAGGCCTGTCACCAAGAGCAGGGACCAGAGCCAGTGGCCCGTCCGGCGCTGAGGCCATGTAAAGAGGAACACATGAGAAGACCCAGTGGAGGGGGTTATGCGACTCGGTATTATGGGCGGTGGGAATCAGAGCTCTCGGGATGGAGCTGATGCTGAGAATGATTGTTGGGAGGATGATGGCGGGGTTGTCTGTCGCAACTAGGAGGGCGACCAACAGGGAGATTGCAGGAGGGTAAAGTATCGGTGCCGGATCGAAAGCTGTCGGGATGAAGATAGGAATCTTCTTGGTAGGCCTCCGATGCAGGTATGTCCAGGCGACAAGTCGGAAGGGGTAGAGAGCCACGAGGAATGTTGAGAGGTAGACAATGAAGATGAGTTCTGAAGAGAGTCAGCACCACAAACCCGGGTCAAAGAGGCAACAGGACCAACAAACCTTTGCTCCAAGCCTTGAATATCGGCTTCACGGCTGGATGCGACTGCACAATGGCGAAGAGACCCCAAACAATGATCAGCTCCGTGGTGCGCCTGGCGATCTCCTTGGCCCGCCTGGTGTTGCGCTCGTCCCAAAAGGACTCCTTTTCCTCTGCCGCCTCTCCTTCACCATGATGCTGGGAGTAGTCCTCGTCCACGACACTCGGAGAGTACATGGGAGAGGAAGTGCCCGAGGCGCCATCGCCATGATGCCTCAGACCCTTGTGCAGGCGGATCTTGGGCGCTGGCAGCCCCTTCAAGAAATGTTCATCGTCGGCCTCGGTGCCGCTGTCGCTAGCAGGTGTTGATTCTTTTGTGAAGGAGGGAAAAGGCGATGATGGCTCGGTGCTATCTTCTGACCGTGCCCCCAAGGAGGGTTGTGTTGTCTCGAGGGAAGACTCGGCGCGGTAGGGCACCCGGTGTGCTGGATGCGGAAGCTCCGAGTTGAGGTGATGGTATGGGTGAGGGGACCGGGTCAGGTGTCTGAGCTGACCGCCATCTTCCGGCTCATTGCCGGTCGAAAGAGATACTGGATTGAGTCGGTCGGGCATGGCTCGACTTATGTGTCGCTTGGGGACGCAGGGCCCATTGGGGATGGACGAGGCCAGCGAGGGGCAGGCGGCGGTCGGAGAGCGTGCGTGCGCGGCACGGCACGAGGAGGTCAAAGGGGCAAATGTGTTGTGGCTGGTGGGAGAAGTGATGTCCTTGGTCGGGATGCTAAAAGCTTCTCCCTGGTCTGGGCAGTTGGACGTCGAGGGCTTTGGGGACGAGGCTCGTGAGAAGATGCCAAAGTTGCAGGAGCCACTTTGGCAGGGAGTCGATCGTTTGGCGGTGCAGTGTTTCCTGAGGTGCGTCGTCACTCTCAAACAAGCAAATCACATGCAAGCCCACCGTCGCAGCCGCTGTGGAGATGCGCCAATCAGCGCCCAGGGAGCGCTGTCGTGTCCAGCCAGGGGCCGTTCCTGCTTGTGTTGGACTTATCGGCTTATCGGTTCCTTCCCAGAGGAAGGAGCTGTGTTTCCTGGAGGAAAGAACAGAGGGCATCTCCTTCCTCCTGTTGGAATGTCATCAAACTTTGTCTGATTTTTCTCGAAGAGGCAGAATCGACGACGATGCTGCTTCAACTCGAGAGATGCCTCGGCTCAAACATTCATCAGGCTGGTCCGAGATCATACGCACCACCTGTCGCCACTCCAACACCACGTCAGCCAAGATTTCCATCTTCCAGCAACTGTGCTTCAATTGCTCATCGGCCCATCATACCACGATGACACAACTGGACCGTCGACAATGCGTCGAACCTGGGCCATGTTGCTCGACAGTCAGTCCACCGATACCGAGGCGCCAGCTTTCTTGTATACTCGTCAAATGCCACCGTCGCTGATCTGCCGGTGTCGGCAGCAAGGGCAGACGATTTGCGGAAAATCCCCGATGTTAGCCCTGTGGCCTCCTGTCAATCCGTCAATCCCTCCCCCTGTTCGGCGCAGGCTTGCGGCTGACCGGCCGCTGAAACCGCCCAGAAATAGCCTTCCACCAGGGCTGGCCTGCATGGCGCGGGCAACGGAAGCCACACCGGCTGGACGATTGGCACCAGTAGCGGTGGCTAGCTGTCAGATCCTACCCCGAGAGTCCGGCATCTATCTGTTCAACTTTGTCGACGTGGCTGGAACCTGACCGACCGGCGACATCTCGTGAGATTCACACAAAACCGCCGAAGATGCCGGCGCGACGATAGCAACCTTGCGCCGGAAAAGGCTAATCGTGCAAATAACTTCAAGCCCTCGCGTCGTCCCATAAACATCGAGCCATCCCAATGCCGGGCTGACTGTTCACCCCGAGGGAGACAACGGCCAAGTCAGCCTGCTGCAGCATTGTCGCACGGAACTCCACGCATCCCTGCCTGTGCAAGCCTGCACAGCTCGCCTTCACCTTCACCTTCACCTGCGACGCAGACGGGAGGCTTTTGGCGGGTGTCTCATGACCATCCGAGACACGAGAACTTCTCTGGAGAACCATTGTCGTCAACAAGCGAGAGAGAGGGGGGATCGTTCGATGCATTGCCCAGTCAATGGGTACGAGGCGGAACGACTCGACTTCCTATCGCCCGGACAATGAGGGGATCCATCTGCCGTCGTAATCCTCTGCATCGTGGCACTTGCCGTAAAAGTGTTGAACGAGGTCCGGTTGGACCAGAGCGCACGGTGCCGAGCCCAGAGCTGCGGGACCAAGGCTCCCACCCTGCACCTCGACCTCCAGCAGGACAAGGATGGGTGCTCGGATGACAGATCAGAGCACAGCAGATGCAGCCGCACAACCACAGCTCACAGCTCCCCGCCCCGGCGATGTCGGCGACCCGCTGGCCTTGCTTCTTTTTTTCTCCTGGCCAGCCGAGCCTACCCAAGGGTGACCGAACGATGACCACACAAACACAACCTCTTGGCTCGTATTTCCCTGGGCGCCGGTCTCCTAGCCCGACCCTCAGGGAAGAGCCGCTCGGCGACGGCGACGCCAATACGAAGACGGTTCGTCCGGCGAGAGGGGGCAACCGGCAAGGGGGAAAGAACCAGCGGCTTGTTCCAGGATTAGCTGGTGATGTCACGGCCCCGGCCGAGCTCCAGCTCTTTTTTGTGGCCCGTGTTCCGCGTTCCGGCTAGTCGGCTCGCGTGGCACCGCATTCCAGGTCGAAGGAGCTGCTCGCAACCGGCGGACGCAACACGACACGATGTCCCGTCGTGAGGCGTTCCGGAAGTGCAGATCCAGGACACGGAGAAGGTGTGCGACCGGCCAAGAGAGGGGTGGAGTGTGAGAAGTCGCCAAGGGGTGGACGACTCGCTCACCCAGCAAGCGAAGGGAGCTCAACCCCCGAAGCGCGTCCTGCAATCAGATCAGCCAGATGAAAGGCGGCAGGGGTCCGGACACCCTGCCTGCAGAAGCAGCAGCACAGCACAGCACCTCCTCGGCCTCACTGGCAGGCCTGGGACAGCCGTCACAGCGTCGCAGTCTGCCACTGTAGCGAGGGCGGCCGCCAACCAAATAGTTGGCGCGGCCAGAAAATACCGCCCAATTGTTTCTCATATATGCTTCAGGAGCCCGTCATCTTACCACACCGGGTACTCGCACCGACACAAGGCGCAACATCAAAGACCTGTCCTGGCTATCCATCGCTTCCCTGATCACCGCCCTCCTTCTCTCTTCGCAACTCGCAACATCGCCCCCGATCACGCATACACAAAAGTCTCCATCCGTTCGTTGGCTTGGCTTAGCTGCCAGACCCGGCCGCCGCGTCGCCACCGCCCGCCGCTCGCTCCGCTTCCGTCGTCCGTCCATCGTCATCCGATTCGACAGGGGTGGAGACAACAACAGTCGGGCAACGGACAGCTCCATCCATCCATCCCCCTTGGTTAGCGGCGCCCTCCTTGCCTCCCAAGCTCTGGAAAGGCTTGCCTCCCTCAGCCGGCTGGGCCTCGTCTCGTCCTTTCTTTATTCTCCTCCTACGCCGGGGAGCCTGATTTAGACAGAGTTTTGCACCCGGGACCGCCGTCAGAAGCACACTATCGGGCCCCGTCCACGCAACCAGGTGCCATTTTTTGCTGGGTCCCCAAGCTCCCATCCGAGCCCGCGGACCGGCTTGGCCCTCAAAACACGAGGAGTCGACCCTCCACGATCGACGGCGCGTTCTCTCTAGCCTGCTCGCCCCCTGTCCCCTGTCCTGCCTGCCCTGCCCTGCCTTGTCCTACGAGCTGCCTCCCCGGCTTGCCAGCCACCGACGACCCGCCCACCCGCGATAAAGAGCCAAGGGCGACCACACCTCAGCTTCTCTTTTGGGCCTCTGCATCCCCCTCCTGCAGCACCACCCTCACTCATCCTCGCCTCACCCTCCTCCGCCTGCTAGACCAACGACTAAGCTTGCTGCGGCTGCTGCAAGACCTCCTCACGCCAACCAACCACTCACCCCTCACCACGCAATTCGCCTCCTCGAAAATCCAAAACAACCCTTTTCTCCGTCGCCGGCAACCCCCAGCTCCGGAGCCTCTCGGTCCTCAAAGGCTCGACTGGAAACAACGCGCCTTGGATGATGCAACAAGAAAGACGCTAAACCCACCCTCGTCCAACGCTACATCCAGTCGACCCTCTTGTCTCTCAACCTCCTCCTCCTCCTCGCGGAACAGTAAGAGCCTTGGCCCCTCATCGGCGCCGGCCCCCATTCGCTTCTCTTCCCGCGCCTCTACTTAGGCAAAGGCGAATCTTGTGCTCCCTCGGCCCTGATCTTCGCCCGACCTTTCCCCTCACTCTTGTTTAAGAGCTCAACACCCCTTCCCGTTGACAGCCTCCTACTGTCCCCTCTCTCGCTACAATGGCCGCCGAGACCAAGAGTCATCAACACCAACTGGAGGAGGGACTGCTGCTGCCTGTCGTTTCCGATGAGAAAAGGTTCACATCTACGGACGACACCTACCCTGGATCTGGATACCGCGGCTCGACGACAACCTCTACCCACGAGAGGACTACCGACAGGATGGTCAAGGTCCGCCGTGTCCTCGTCACCCTCGTGGCCTTCCTCTTCCTGAGCTTTGGCCTCACCTCGGTCATCGCCGCCCACGTTGGGTGCAGCAAGCATCATGGCGGCGCCGATGCTCAGAGGGCCATGGCCGGGCCCCGTACGGAAGCCTCAGAGCTGAGCGAACCTGCCAGTACGGCCGAGCCCGATCTGCTGCACCGCCTGTTGCACGCCTACTTCCCCAAGTCCTTCCAGGATGGCGTCTACGCTTCGGATGAGGATGCCCTCTCCGCCGTTGAGGCCGAGGACTCTGCCCTCGGCGCCACGCTGGCCCAGATTGCCAAGCGCCAGGACGGTAACAACACCGAGCCCACGCCCACGCCTTCCTCGCCGTCCGAGCCTTCGACCCCGG
>JACAFV010000002.1:0-44650 GCA_014635975.1 Plectosphaerella sp. P0831 | reverse complement strand
CCGCCGCCGGTCACCACGTCGAACCCTCCCGTCGTGACCATCACTACCACGGCTCCTCCGCCGCCGGTGACCACGACCTCCGAGGCCCCTCCGCCGCCGCCGGCCTCGTCCACCCCCGGCGAGACCTCTACGCCCCCGGCCCCTCCCCCTCAGGACTCCACCACCCAGGCGCCCCCTCCCTCGCCCAGCAGCTCGGAGCAGCAGCCCCAGGAACCCTCGACAACGGCACCCTCGGCAGCAGCGTCCTCTCAACCCGGTACGTCTCAGGCAGAGCAGTCTTCTACTACTCCCAATTCTTCCTCTGAACCTTCCACTTCTACCTTTACCTCTTTGATCCGTACGTCTCAAACTCCCTCTCCTTCTCCTTCTCCTTCCTCCTCTCCTGAGCCCACAACCACAACAATCACCAACACCGCGTCATCAGCCTCGTCGTCGTCTCCTGAGACGTCCTCCGAGACGTCCCCCTCAACGACGCCGACCACCGCAACTACTAGACTGAGTGAGTCAGCGCCAGGCTCCCAGCCTGCGTTGCCCTAGTATCTTGACGGAACTCCGCTTGGATGTTCCGGGGGCCCCGGACCACAGTCACGCCACGTGGTGTGACGCCGTGGGGGCCCTGTTACTTCCCCGGGGAGGATGATAATGGAGACTGAACAATGTGTGTGTTGTATGGAACGGTATGCTAACAGATGACATAGCTTCCTCCGCCGAGTCAACCCAGGCGACCGTTGTCACCACGACAAGGAGCAGCTCCCGCGCTCAGTCGTCGAGCGCCGTCCTTGCCACCAGGACCACGACGGATGCCGAAGGCGATCTCGTCTATGTTACTGAGACGTCCTACGTCGGCGTCGACCCGTCGCCTCAGACGACCTCCGGTTCCGCCGAGGAGGGCGGCGACTTGCAGGACGCCGCGCCCCGCGCCGTTGCCGGCGGTCTCGCCCTCGGCATAGCGGCCGCCGTCGGCGCGTTCCTGCTGTAAGACCCTTCCGGGGGCGGCGGCAGCAGGATGGATACGTCTCTGAAGTGAGACAACTTAATACTCGGCACATCACCACCACATCAGCGAATCGACGCCCCGGACGCAGAAGACGACGGGAGCAAACAAACCATTGTTTTTGCATTTCTTGCTTTTTTTTTAACGATGCGTCATGGAATTTTCCGGCATTTACACACTCCTTGCATTGCAATACCCAACGGCGCAACACCACGGCGGGCAACGAATCATAGAACGGAAGGGCGGCATGGCCGACCCGGGAAAGGGACTGGGACAAACAACGTAAGATGGGAAAGGGGGGATATCTTACATGACACGATGACCCACGGCCTAGAGGGAATGAATAGAGTCACTTCGCCCTCGACATTTTTGCACGTGTACGTGATGTGTCTTGCTTGACTGATGTTCTAGTAGCAATTGCAGGGACGCGGCGAGCTTGCCGACCTACAGCTGCCGCCAGACCCTCACGTTGTTTGACAACAGCTGCCCGGATACATAACCCCGCCGCAGGCAGAATCGAATGATCGGTGTGAAATCATGGGTATTGGAAAAAAACGCCTATCCTATGAACGCCCCCCTCTTTTAAGCCATCCATATGCAAAGTATCCTCAGCCGGGACCGATCTTGGGCATGTCGTGATGCTCGCTGAGCTTCGAGAGGTACGTGTTCAGCTCCTCCACACGTTCCTTGTGTGTCTTGAGTAGTTCGGGGCGCGAGGACGAGGATTCGGAGAGTTCAAGAAGCTAAATCACGATTGTCAGCTATGGACTTGCCACTCTGCTTCTCTGAAGAGGAACTGGAACTCACCCTCTTGCGCTTGCGCTCTTCGAAGCGCAGCTCCGCCTCCGTCTTGCGCGGCGCGGTCCTCTCGTCGCCTGAAGCGGCGCGTTCCTCCTGCGCGTCCTTTTCTTCCGTCGACGCGCGGCGCTTCTCGACGGCCTTCGTTGACGGGCCCTCGCCCTCGTCGCCTGTGGCGAGGTTCTTCTCGAGGTCGCTCGGCTTTGACTTTGACTTCTTCTTCTTCTTGGAGACCTTGGCGCCCTTGAGCCGCAGGCCGCCGCCGCCAATGGAGGCGTAGTCGTCCGCGGGCATTGTGTCGTCGGGTGATGGCCGAGGTTTTGCGAGCAGGAAGCCTTGATCGCATTCGACTTCGCATTCGCAAGAAGGCGATGGAGGGCGTTGGGGTTATGTCAGCAGATCCAATCTACAGCCAGACCAATGAGCAGCCGCAACCGGTAGTTCAGGGCCCGTGCGGGATGGGTGAAACCCCCCCCCCCCCCNCCCCCCCCCCGAGGAAAGAACGGTGGAGGAGAGCCCCCGCCCTGCCGCCAGGATGCGGCATGGACACAGCAAACCCGAGGTCGCCCAGGGAATGGAAGCGCCCCAGACCAGACATGGGGCCTGATTGATTGACGGTCCCCTTTTACGGACCGTCCGTTGATCAAAGAAATCTCGACGACGACTCTGGACACGACACGACACCAACATTTCCACTTCCACGTCCCGACACCATATCCTATCTCTCACACTTTGCTTCAAGCTGCATCACTTTGATCCTGTTGCGACGCCAGCATCATCGCCCTTCTCTTTTTTGCATACGACCCCCGGCTCAGTTGCACGAGCAACACCGACGTCACCGACAACAAGACGCACCTGACGAAACACCACGACAAACATTCCCTGCCATTGCACCACATACCGAACACGATACCACGAGCTTGTTGGACACGGATACAGATACTGTACGNNGCATACGGCAGGCGCTGCATCATGAGATAGCACCGGGCCACAACACAGCGAAGGATACAAGCAGCGCTTAGGACACAGGCACAACCACACACACACACCGCCCACGATGCCATCACACTACTCCTCGGGCTTCGCCCCCCAGACCCGCGACTCTCTAGAGCTCGCATCCCTCGCCTCCTCTTCAGGCCAAGGTCCCGACACGGCCTCAGACGACGGTGGCGCCGTCTCCTCACGACCCTCCATATCCTCCTCGCGAAAGATCTCCTTTGACGCCGAAGACCCCCTCGACTCGTCCAACCCCGCCGCCGCCGGCCGCCCAACACGACATGGCCGCACTTTTTCCGTCTCGTCAGCCTTCGACTTTGCTCCCAACCTCTTCCCGCTGAGCTCGACGGCCGGTGCTGGCGGCTACGCCCCCATCGGCGGCCAGGCCATGGCGTCGACGGCTACCTACGGCGGCGGTGGCGGTCTCGGCGGCGGCTCGCTCGAGAAGAACAAGACGCTCACATATATCAACGGTCTCAGCTTGATTATTGGATTGATCATTGGCTCGGGTATCTTCAGCAGCCCTAGTCAGGTCAGCGCGCGGGTCGGATCGCCAGGCGCGTCTTTGATCGTCTGGGTCATTGCTGGCGTGCTCGCGTGGACCGGTGCCGCCAGCTATGCCGAGCTCGGTGGCGCGATTCCCCTCAATGGCGGCTCGCAGGTCTACCTCGCCAAAATCATGGGCGAGCTGGCCGGCTTCCTCTTCACCTGGGTCGCTGTGCTAGTGCTCAAGCCGGGCAGCGCCGCCATCATCTCGATCATCATGGGCGAGTACCTCGTGCGCGGCGTCCTAGGCGCCGACGCCGTCGACATCAGCCCCTGGGTGAACAAGGCCGTTGCTCTCGTCGGCGTCATCGTCGTCACCCTTCTCAACTGCGTCTCCACGAGGCTCGGCACGCGTGTCAACGATGCCCTCATGTTCCTCAAGTTTGTCGCCCTGCTCGGCGTCACCGTCACCGGCATTGTCGTCGCCGCCACGGGCTTCTCATCAAAGGGCGAGGCCAACACGGATTGGAAGACGCACGACTGGTTCGCAAACACGTCGCATGACCTGGGCCAGTGGGCTGTCGCCCTGTACGCCGGCCTCTGGGCCTACGATGGCTGGGACAACGTGAGTTCTCTACCGGTCCTTGATGCCGCGCATACTGACAACCTCAACAGACAAACTACGTCGTCGGCGAGTTCCGCAACCCCACGCGCGACCTCCCCCGCGTCATTCACACGGCCATGCCCCTCGTCATTCTCTCCTACGTCCTCGCCAACGTAGCTTACTTCCTCGTCCTGCCCCTGGCCACCATCAACGTCTCCAACACCATCGCCGTCATGTTCGGCTCCAAGGTCTTCGGCCCCGTCGGCTCCCTCGTCTTCGCCCTCGTCGTGTCGGCATCATGTTTCGGCGCCCTCAACTCATCGACATTCACCTCATCCCGCCTCGTCTACGTCGCCGGCAAGGAGGGCTACATCCCCGCACTCTTCGGCCGTCTCGGCATCCACTCGGAAGCCAGCGCCGCCGCCTCCCAATCAACACACCTCTCCCNCCCTCCAGCGCCCTCGCGGCCGCATCGCCTCCCTCGCGCGCCGCCTCTTCGCAGACCCCGAAGTCGGCCTCTTCTACACCCCCATCTTCGCCCTCGTCCTCAACGCCGTCATCACAATCGCCTACATCGCCGTCGGCGAGTTCTCCACACTCATCACATTCTACGGCGTCGCCGGGTATACCTTTTACTTCCTCACCGTCCTGGGTCTCATCATCCTCCGCGTCCGCGAGCCTGGCCTCGAACGCCCTTACAAGACGTGGATAACAACCCCCATCATCTTTTGCTGCGTCTCCCTCTTCCTCCTCAGCCGCGCCGTCTTCGCAGAACCTCTGCAGACCCTCACCGTCGTTCTCTTCGTCGTTGCTGGTGTGCCGGTGTATTTCTGGCGTATCCACGGCCGAGACCAGGTCGTTAAGCGCGAGCGTGGTCATCGCGAAGATGGCGAGCGGCCCTGGTGGAAGTTTTGGAAGCGGTGATCAGCCCAGGTGGCGCGGGGAGTTTGAAACCTTTGCTTGCGATGCATCATCGGACATGAGAAGACTGGGCATTCATTTCGGAGTATGGGCGGGCTCTGGATTATAGACATGGCGGGGAGGGCCTCGTCGAAAGCGTGTGGGTTTGAATGACGAAACGTCGCAGTCTTTTACATTCATGGTAATCATAGGACCAGCCGAGGCAAAGGTCTAGCGGCAAATACTACAGCGGCAGCAGGCATCACGGTGTCCCAGACGCGAGTCTTGTTTCATCGAAAAATTCAATTGCTACATGATCATATCGCCCCTGGTACATGAAAACTATGATGCCATCCAGGCCAAAGCATGCGTGTGTGTGTGTGTCATTATGTCTTCCCTTACTTCGCAATCTTGTCACGTTGGCCGTAGGCCTTTGTGGCGTAGTCGCCGCCGTGGACGATGAGGTCCTCGGGGCGGTAGTCGTGGCGTCCGCTGAAGTAGCTGTCGAGGATAGCCTTTGTGCCATCGGCGTAGCGCTTCTGGGCATCGAGCGAGGTACCGGACATGTGGGGGACCATGGCGTTGCCGCCGCCGAAGGGGTTCTTGGCGGTGCGCAGGGGGTGGTCGGCGGGAGCGGGCTGGGGGAACCAGACGTCACCGCCGTAGCCGGCGAGGTGGCCGGACTTGAGGGCGTCGGCGACATCCTCCTTGACGACGATGGCGCCGCGGGCGGTGTTGACGAGGTACGAGCCCTTCTTCATCTTGGAGATGAGCTCCTTGTTGAAGAGGCCGCGGGTCTTCTCGTGCAGGGGGCAGTTGATGGTGACGATGTCGCACTGCGCCAGAAGTTCCTCGAGCGTGTCGACGCGGCGGCAGCCGATCTCGGCCTCCTTCTCGGGGGAGAGGGGCTGGTAGTCGTAGTAGAGGAGCTCCTTGCAGTCGAAAGGCTTGAGGCGGCGGAGGACGCGCTCGCCGATGCGGCCGACGGCGACGGTGCCGACGACCTTGCCCTCGAGGTCGTACTCCTGCTTGGCGGCGGCGGCGACGTCCCACTCGCCGCGCTCGATCTGCTCGTGGGCGGGGGTGAAGTTGCGGATGAGGACGAGGATGGTCATGAGGACGTGCTCAGCGACGGAAACGACGTTGGAGCCGGTGACCTCGGCGACGGTGATGCCACCGTTGGTCTTGTTGGCGGCGTTGAGGTCGACGTGGTCGGAGCCGATGCCGGCCGTGACGGCGAGTTTGAGGTTCTTGGCCTTGGCCAGGCGCTCGGCGGTCAGGTAGCCGGGGTGGAAGCTGGGGGGTATTAGCCAAGGGCTCGATCTGGCGCGGACGTCGTGGCAGTAGGGGAAGTGGGCTTACGGTGTGGTGATGATGACCTCGGCGTCAACCAGCTCCTTGTCAAAGGTCGAGCCCTCGCCCTCCTTGTCGGAGGTGGTGACAAGGGTGTGTCCCTGGTCCTCGAGCCACTTCCTGATGCCGAGCTCGTTCTCAGTTGTTCCCAGAAGTTCGGGGACCTAAGGGGGAGCATGTCAGCTTGAGTTCCAATTCATCAAGATCAACGATCCGCGACCCCTGACGACCGAGACAGGCAAGATGCACCCCGCAACGGCTAGCAGGGCCAAGCGGAGAGCTCACACCCGGACGGTGCAAAGGTAGCTCCCGCCTGGAGTGCCGCATGAAGCTAAGGCAGGCATGGTGTGTGTCTCGGCGTCGGAGGTGTTGGTGTTTCCCCTCTTTTGAATGCCGACGTATCTCCAGATCGACAACCACGAGCCCCGCAGCCCCCCCCCCCCCNCCCACAATTGACGGCTCTCACTGGTAAGCGCAGCTCGACTGCGACCACACACAGCTCGAGTGTGACATGCGGGATGCAAGTATACGTCGTGTTTTGCAAGGAATTGTCGGGCGGCCGAGACGAGGGTGACGTGGTTGCATTGACCTGGGGGCGGATGAAAGGGGATGTAGGAGAGGGGAAAACTCACGTCCTTGGCGTGCTGGCCGCCGTCGTAGAGAACCGCGAGAACCTTGACCTTTTCGCGAGGGGAGGATGTTAGCCATCGTACTGAGGTCGGAAGCTTGCTGTGTGCCGTGGCTGACGCTCGGAAGGAGAGGGAGGGTCTGGCAAAGGGGGAACAAGACGAGGCTTGGAGGCCTTGAGACGCTCGCGGCACAATGGAGCGGAGAGAACGGGGGAAGGGTACCATTTTGAAGGTGTCTGTGACGAGTCTGAGCTCTTGTAATGTGTTGGAGGGGAGAGATGTATTGGAGTGATGAGAGCGGCTTCTTCGAGGTCGAGGTCGAAGAGAGGCGGGAGGGTATCTTGTTAAATAGAAGATGATGAGGAGGAGGAATCGGAAACACGGCTCGACAGATGACTGAGGGCACTGGGGACAGCTTAAGTAGGCACGCGTCAGGGTAGCGTCAAGGTCGGGACGAGCGGCATGATCGGTCTACGAGGTGCTTCTGGTGGAAGCCGAGCGAGTGCACCTCCTGGACCGGAACTGAAGGCCATGCATGGTTCGTCAAGGGGGAGCTCGTTCGGCGAGACTCTGGCTTTGCGGGGTAGAGACGAGCTTCAGATTGGCCCTGGGCGTGAGATGAGATCAGATGAGGGGGCCACGGCATGGAGATGTCTCGGGGAGACGCGACACGGGGCGATGGGAGTCGAGATTGCGACTTGGGAAGTGACGACGGAGGATGGATGTTTCGTGGCGTGTGGTATGCGCCCCTCCTCCATAACGTAAGGCCGCACCACAGGAGCTGGATCTCGGTGGTCAAGTCGTTCCTTCCCACTCCAGGAGCTTCCCAAGCTGCAGGACCCGATGGGGAGTAGCGCCTCATGCGGGGGGCTCCACCATTCCGAAATGCCGTGGCCGCGCTCACCCGTGCTGCCGTCCCGCCGATTGCCTCCTTCCTCTGTTTCTCCTCTGTTTCTCCTCTCTCTCTCTTCCATCCGTCTCTTTGGATCCGTCGCCATCCGTCCAAGTGCCATTCCGCTCAACATCCCTGTTCCAGGCGGTCAATCCAGTCCCACTCAGATGGGCGCTTTCCGTCTCGGCTGCTGCATCTTTCCGGTCCCCCTCTGTCCGAAGCTCAGCCTCCTTGCCGCCTGCAACCAACCAAGTCGTGATGCGTCACGGCTGGCCAGACCCTCCCCTCGTCGCATCGACCCCTCGATCTCACCCAATACCGAAGCCCCCTGTCTTCAGCTTTCACGATACGTCCTCACTCTACAGTCTTCCTAATCTAACCGGCCTCGCTACTGCTACCTGCCTGCATCCCCCATCCAACGAGCTCCGCAGTGGACAATCACCCACTTCCCACTTCCTCCCGCCCGCTCGCCACACCTCGTCCCATTGCTCTCAAAAATGGCCCGTCGACCCCGGACCTTTGTTTCGAGCCCCTCCCCTCCTTCCTCCTCCCCACGTCACCGAAGCCCGACGCGCCCGGCCACGAGGGGCCGTCAAGGTCACTCCGCGTCTGACGCAACCGCGGGGCGCCAATGGCGGTCCATTCTCGGACTTGGGTCGGCATCCCCTCTCCGTCTGGCCAACGCCCGCTTGTCCGTAATTACTTATCGACTCCCGCTTCCATCCACGGCCGGGCGGCTACGGACCTGGACAGCGGCAATTCTCTGTCCATGGCACACGTGACCATTGCTTCTCGTCATTTGATGCTCGGGCAAGGCTGCACATCTGACGTTGCGTCGTCCTTTCCTGGCTTCGGCACGACCTCGTACTCCAATGCTCCAGAAGGTGTTCCAAATTCAGAACCATTGAAATGTCCTTCTCCAACCTTTCGCGGTAGCTGGCAATCACGCTGGTGAGAAGTGACATGGCGTCTTGGATCCGACCTGTATGGTAGTAACAATAAGCAAGGATGATCTTCGCGGGTAGAGTCGCCGAAGAAGATTCGCCAAGTACTCTCTGACACAGGGAAATGCCCGGCTCCAGGATGAGACAAGCGTCTTCCCAGTGATCCGCAAAGGAGAATAACAGCCCAATTTGCTCCAAAACTGTGGCCAAAACATCCATCCACTCGGGACTAGGATTCTCCATGCATTTCTCGAGCACCTTTGGGCAGAATGCTCGCGCAAGTGTCATGGCGGCGGGGAAATGTCCGCACTCTATGTGCGAGCCTATGAGAATACGCCAGGTTGTTTGGACGTATTTGTGTCCGTCTTCCATTCGTTTCGTGAGCAAGGCTTCTTGTAGTTCAGGCAAGATCTCGTCTGCTTCGGAGTCTCTGCCCTGGAGCTTGAGGACGCGGAAGTGCAGGGCTTCGTTGTACAGTATCTGAGAGTGTCTTGGTTCCAGCCTTGTGGACATGGACTTGACGACGTTTGCAATGATCGGCTCGGCCTTGTCAAGTTGGCTGGATAGAGCAAGATGAGCGCCGATGGACTGCTGCATGTCCAATGTCTCGTGTTGGGAGTCGAGCGACGCCTGTATCCGTTTTCGTTGGCAGAGAGCCGCTGTAAAGGCTTCCACTGCTTCTTGGTCTCGCTCGTTCATCACCAAGTAGATACCCGTTAAATGGAACAGGAAAGATGCATCTTTGTGTGCTTCCGCAGTCTCGGCCCAGTTGGAAGCTTCAATGGCATGGGCGATGTAGTGTCCATGGACATCAGCCCAGATTTCTCCCTCGTTGCCATACAATGGCTTCATGAGACGCAACATGATCCCCATCGCCAGTCGCATATACTCCGCTTCGGTTTTGGATGCTGGGAGTGAGCTGGCGAGACTGGAAGGGCATAACGACGAGTTGTCTGGAAGATGGACCTTGACTGCGTCCCGTATCGCCTCTTGCACGAGCTTGTGCATCTCGTAGNTCGTAGCTCTCTAGCGTTCCGTCCTTGACGCGCTTCCGAAGAAATGAGAACGCCACTAGCCGTGTCACGGCGAGACCGACGGCCACTTCTGCCTTGTCGTCGCAGCCACTTGCGGCCTGGACTATTTCTTGCCGGATGTTCTGGTTGTCAAAATAGGCAAGGGCGTGAAGTATGTGGTGGGCCAGCGGGTTCTCCTGGCGAAGTTGTCTGATCGAAATGCTCCAAGTGACGAAGATGCTGTTGCCTTGTTTCGTCGCCCTGTGTCGATCGTACTGGGGGTTCTCTTTCAAGACGCTGATTCTCTGCTGAGTCTCCAGAAGAAGAGAGAGGTACTACTTTACTGGCGTATCGGTGTCCGACATGTATGCCACAGCTTGCGACAGGGCTAGTGGCACCCGGTAAAGTTCCTCGGCAAGCTCGTCGAGCTCTCCGTTATTGTCGTAGAGCTGAATGCCTTCCTCAGGGCTGTTCAGTCCACATTGGAGAAAGACGCGTGACTCCAGGGGGCTCATTGAGGGGACTTCGTGGGCCCTACTCGTGTCCGGAACGAGCCCTCTGATCGCTGCATCGCGACTCGTCCAAACCACAGTTCCATTGTCTCCGTGAGGGATGAAGTCGCAAAGATTCTGTGCGCCAGGCTTTGGGTTGATCCCACACATCCTGAGGTTGTCTGCGTTGTCGATGATGAGAACCCATGATGAGTGGCGCTCAATCTCATGACAGACTTTTAGGAGGAGTTCATTGCCTTGAAACGAACTCTCGACCTTGAGCTTCATGCCAATTTTGTAGTAGTCTTACACAAAGGTTGCCTCACTATCAGCATGAACCCAGAAGACGGAGCACGTCTTGGAGTTGTAACGCTTGTGTGCGTAGTCGAGGGCGAATTGAGTTTTGCTACGAGATAAAAAAAAAAAAAACAGAGGATCATCATTCGATTCTGGGTCACGAACTTCCAGATTCTTATCTTCGAGACTTCAATTGACGGGATCTGACGCACCCAGAACCGCCAAGGCCGAAAAGTGCGATAGGTTTGTGCTCTTGGCCATCCGGCAATAAATCCTCGAGGTCGAGGCCCTCGCGGCCCACAAAGCCTCTGATACGAAAGTATGGGATAGCGCTGGAAAAGACGTTGGCCTTTGGCTGATGTGTTGGGGTCGAATGGTTGATCGTGACGTTCCTGATATTCCCTTGATTGAGAAAGCTGTTATCACCCCGGATGTTGAGGTTTTCCATTATCCGTGAAGTTGCATCTGTCGGCAAGCTCATGTAGGAGGGCCTGTCTGGGGAAAACATTCTTGCAGCTGGGAGTTTGCAATACTGATTGACGGTTTGTATAGCATACTTGGTAGAACAGACAAGGCTGGGGAGGGAGGGCGTTCTGGGGATGTGGAAGTGACAATATTTAAAGGCGAGGCACCATTTTCAGCGCCCGCTTTGGCTCATGCAGGTAGAATCTGCCGTGCAGCCTGTTGTTAGACTTTATAAACCTGACTTAGTGTCACCAACCGCGGTGCTTTTTGAAGATGTCTCAACAAACATCGCCAAACTACGCGTCCGCGGCGAATGGGAACCTAGACAGAGGCCAACAGTCAAGAAAAGCACTCTAGACGACAAATCCATCAATGCCGTGGTATGAAGCGGAGGATCAGCTGAAATGGCCTGTCGCCCCTCGTTCAGTCATCCTCAAATGCCTGTAGCGAAATGAAACCACCATCTGCAGGATCCCGCCCTATTGCTTACTGCCGTGCAAGGCTTCCTCCAGTAGGCCTCTCCCCTGTCGAAATTCCTATTATTAGTGCTATCTAGCTATGGCCCCATGTCAGCACGACGGACAGGGGTATCACAACCCGCCAGCTGGAACTTTTGCAATTGAATGGCGGTGAATTCCCAAGTTCTCTTCTTTTCGACAATCGAAACGACTTCGTGAAACGAAAACATGGAGGGAAGAAGAGAGAGCATGATCACGCGGAAGCCGGTGCCGTCCGCGACGGTCCAACCTGTGGGAGACGGCTACCACATCGTCAATCCCGTCGAGACGGACACACGGATCAACGGCCAGGACAACGCGCTCGTCGAAAGCCGCACGAGACGCAGCGTTCTCTGGACACTCTTCTGGGACTCAATTCTCGTCGTTCCCGGCGTTGCTTTTCTCGTCTATGGCATTTTCGTCGCCGTCAACGCCGGGAAAGACATCACCCAGAACCCTATCCCGGCACTCAGGAGCGCCTCTGGCTACGGACCGACAATCTTTCCCATCGCCTTCGCCGCGGTAGCCGCCAACGTCCTCAAGTCATATGCCGCCTGGAAGCTCGAAAGAGGCATCTCCCTGCTACAGCTCGAATACCTCCTTAGCAGCCGCACCGTGTTCAGCGCCTTCATGGCGCCGTTCTCGCTGAGAACGTGGAACGTCTTGGTGCCGCTTCTCCTGGCCCTCTGGGCTCTGTCGCCTCTTGGCGGTCAGGCCGCCCTCCGCGTCATGACGGTGGTTCCATCAACGGCCTTGGAGCCGCATAGCTTTCAATGGCTCGAATTCATGTCGCGATTCCCACATGGAGGGCCCCGGAGCTCCGCCGGCGCCGACTTGATGCCCCCTGCTGCTGGTGCCTTCTCCGCCGCCCTTTCGAGCCCAATGTCCATCAAGACAGCACCACGCGATGTCTTTGGCAACGTCAAGATCCCCATGGTGGAATTGTATCAGGCTTCAGACAAGGTCCAGGCCGATGCGGAGGGGTGGTACGTGGTGGACAACCTGCCAGACGACGAGGGCGTCCGCTACTCCTCCATCGCCGGGCTTCCTTTGACTTCGCAAGACGACCTTTCCCAGAGAGCCAACTACTCCTTGACGATCGACACGTCCTATCTATACACGACATGCAGTGTGTCGCACACCACTGGGACAGGCCTCGCCGACTGGGTCGAATTGCGGAACAAAACCATCACAAGCGCCAGGACATTCTACAACGAGAAAACCCTCGTCTTGTCCTACGGCAACGTACATACCATGTTCAGCGACACACCGCTCGAGATGATTTTCACCTCCTGGACCAGCGAGGCCATCACAAACGCAACTTGCAGCTTCTCCATGAGCTACGTCCAAGCCGACCTGGCCTGCCACGGCGCAGAATGCGAAGCAACCCGCCTCCGCCCCGTCCCGCGCGCAGCCAACATCACCGTCCAAACTGTCCTCGACGGCCTCAACCCCGACGGAGAACGGAACCTAGGAATCTCACCCGAGGCAGACTTCTTCACCAGTTTCGTTCAGGCCTCACTGACATACTGGGAAAGCACTTGGGGTACAGACCAGTACTCCACGCCCATCGAGTACTACTTCACCAACCCAGCTTCGCCATACTCAGCCGCCAGGACTGGTGACAGCACCTGGCGCGGCGCGGACATCTACCCCATTGGTGATGCCCTCTTCTCCTACCGCTTCTCGCAACTCCTCAACACCTTTTGGATCGTCAGCATCGCGCCCTTCGCAGCCAGTAGCGGTCTAACCTTTAACGCCACCCTCGCTGCCGCCACGGAGTGGGATCCGTTAGTGACGCCTCGCGTGGCCAACGCGGTGGGAACCATGACGCCTGATATCCTCGTCATGCGTCCGCACACGGCATGGTTGGTTGTGCTCCTTGTGAGCGCGGCTGTCATGTCCGCAGCGGCTGTTGCGGGAGCGGCGCTGGGTGCGCTGCGTGAGGGGCCGGATGTGTTGGAGCGGGCGACGAGTTTCCTGGCGTATGAGCAGAGGGCTGGGGGGTTGGTGAGGGCTGATACGGCAGATGCGGCGGCGTGGAAGAGGCAGCAGGTGAGATTGCCGCGGGCTGTAAGTTCGGGGAATGATGCGGGATGGGTGAAGGGGTGACGGCAGGGGAGGCATTGCCGGGCGAGGGTCGACAGTTGTAGAATAACAACGGCGTTTGGGGGTGGACTATACACAGCGGACAGAACTTGAGCCTTACTTTATGAATACTCAATGAACATGTACGTATGTCTTCGGGCTGGCGGGAAGTGTAAAGACGGGTGAGTGGTAGTGTCGATGTCTCGAGACTGTACTGATATTGACAACTCATCGACTGCTCGACATTGTACCCGCGGTCTTGTCCATGTTCGCCCGCTATCGGTTGCTGAGATTTCAGAACAGTTTGAACTGCTCAAGTGCTTCAAGAGTAAACGGCGAGATGTACATCTTCGAATGGGCATGAAGATTGAAGGCCGGGCGATGATGCTGTCGACGTTGTCCGAGCTCCTGATGGTCTCGACGGCTCTGAAAGTAGACTACTTGACATTGTACTCGCGGTCTCGTCTATTTTCGCTGTTGATTGTAGTTTTTCACACCATTTCAAACTACCCAAGTGCCTCTATACACGCACATCGTGCTGGGAACCCATTTGTTTCAGCCTTCAACAACTGTAGTGTCTCCTCGAAGGCCATGGTCGAGAGGACATGGCAACAAAACTATCACAAGAAGACGCAAAAAGAAGATATAGACCATGACGTGGAAACTCTCTGCTGCCCGCACAATATTATAGAGCGTGTTCACTCTCGTTTGACATTGCTGGTATCTCGATAACTCTCACCCATCACCATCTTCATGTTCGTCTAGACGGCGAGCTCCTCGAGCTTGCCGCTCGTCCTAGTAACAGACTGGACACTGTCAAAACGCCATCCGGTTCTCATCCTTCTTCCCCTGCCCAAACATCTACCTCCCTCGACGACTCCTCCCATCTCTTCGCTCTTCTTTCTCTCAGATCCTCCTCCCTCCCAGCCCACGACGACCTCGTACAACCCCAACCATCACGAGCTCCCATCACCCGCTCCCGCTCCCGTGCCCGCCGTGCCCAACCTGACAGCTCGCCCTCCCTCTTCCTCGCCTCCCTCCGTCTCCACGAGGCACCCACCCGCCCGGCTCACCCCCTATCATCCCGCCTTCCCAAGCCCATGGCACGGTCCGCGCCCCAAGACACGGCACACTGCCGCAACGCACACGCCCTTTACGTGCCGTGTTCGCCCCATCTCAACGAGGCGAGAGACGAGCGAGGACGTGCTCACCTTGCCTAGGCCTCAGGCACCGTCGTCCGCCATGCCTGGCCAGCCCACACACCCCGTCAACGGGGCCCCGTTCGTCCCGTCCTATGCCGTTGATACCCCCCGCCATCCGGCACGTCCACTTCGACCTGCCCTTCGCGCCCTAGTATCGCATTATCAGAACAAGCACCCTCTCCCATCCTCTCTGCATCAGTGACGTACATGCCCCTTTCTCCGCGGCCGGCGGCGCGTCCCCTTATCTCAAGGGAACGGGGGCCACAGAAGGCAGACCACACACACCCCGTGGCGAAGTCTCCGCTGCCGTGCCTCGAGCTGACAACTAGACGAGGCTGTAAGCGCCGCGCGGGCATCCGAGGCTCCCCCCTCTTCGCCGCAGACGTGCCTTTCGCTTAGTTATCTGCATGATCAGCAGAGACAGAGACAGAGACGCGCAACCACGCGGCCGCCCGCTGCTCTTTCCTTTTGGAAGTGGTTTCTTGGCACGTCGAGATCGAGCGGGGTATCAAGTCATCAAGCTGTGTGAGGCCACCACCCCGGTGCTGCGTGCAAGGTCGCAGCGAGAAAGGACCCCGTCAGATCGAAGGGTACAGTACCTCAGGACAGGAACACAGGGGGTGTGGGCATCTCTCTCTGTTTCTGTCTCTCGCCCCGCCGCGAAGGAAGAGAGGAGGGGGGCGAAGGAGGAGGAGAGCTGCCTCCGGCAAGTAGCAGCATCCCCTGCTCCCCAGTTCGTAGGTGGAATTGATCAGCCGTCCCCCCTCTCGAGACACCCCCTTTTTACGAGGAACTCTCTCTCGTCTGCAGGGCCCGTCCGCTAGCATCTGGCAAGAGGAGGGCAACGGGAACAGACCAAAAACGCGGGGAAAGGGGCACGGGATGCCAATGGATGGACATCGTGGCCCCCTGCAAGGTTCGCAGACGAACTAATGCCAGGACGAGGGCGACCTGCTCCTGCTGGCCCCCTCTCCCAAGACATTGATAACGACCCGTCGAGGCCGGACCCCTGGGCATACGAGCCGCCCGCAAACGCAGTCCGTCAACTCAGGGTTGTCGAGAACAAGTCCCGGGTATGATGGATATCGTCGGCACGCGTCGGATCTTTTAGGCCGCTCGACGCACTCGCCCCGGGTAATGAGTTTCCCCCCCACGCAGGGACGCGGTCGAGAAAGGGCAGGTCGCCGGTACTCGAGACACCGCCACGTCCAGGGGCCGTTTGCTTGGTCGGTGGTGGTGTGTGGACGGGGAGACACAGAGTGTGTGAAAAGGGGGGGGGGACTACGCATGCATCTTGGGACGCATGCATGGATGCATGCAGCGCGTTTGCGTGTGACAGCCCTCACGCTGCGTTGCTTGCCCACGGACGGCATGCTTCGAGCCACTCGGAACCCGAGGCTACCACGCCCTCCTGCAGAGCAGCAGCGCTATCCTGGGAGTAGCCTACCCGCGTTCATGAAAATGCCCTCTGCGCCGTTGCTGCACGGCACAGCTCAAACGGCAGGTCGGGCGCCACGGGGTGCGGTGCGTGTGGTAGCAGTGCCTCGCGCGGCGCTGGCTAGCGGCCTTCGAGAAGGTCGAAGGAAGCAGAGGCAGAGGCCATCGTCGTCAGGTGAGCCCACGCCGCGAGGGGGGGGGGGGAGTTGGGGGAATCGAAGGCGTTTGCGTTGCGCTGCGCTGCGCTGTGCTGGCAGAGAAGGGGGCGGGTAGGATCGGTCTGCATATGCAGTGTAGAGGTCCGTCGGACGGCCAGGCACCTTAGCAAGGCCGCCTGTTGTCGCCCGAAGCCCGATGGCTACGTATTGCTTGCCGTATGCTTGCTCACGGACAAACGAATGACCCCCCAATAGCTAGCGTAAAGTACCGGGGACTTTTGATGCTCGCTCGAGCGTTAGGCCCGGCCAAATGGTCGGTGTAGATGGGCTGGTCTGGTACCTGTGCCCGCACGGTCCTTGACTGACACTGGATGACGGGGGACACTTGAAGATGGAGGTGGCGCGGGAGGGCAGCACACTGGCTGTTGCTGAACGCCCCCGTGCGATCTTTGGGCACAGATCACTGATCAGCCTTGGGGAATCCGGTACATGTCCGCCACCTGACGACATGCCGCCGCCCTCGAGAAGAGATGAAGGCGGGCGCCACAGCCTGCGCCGCGTGGACAATCGGCCGAAGAGGCTCCCCAGGGCCGTTGGGGATTCGATCGGTCGAAAGGCACAAGGAGAAAGAAAGGAGAAAAATCTGCGGTGGCGTCTGCCGAGGTTGATCACACGCGTCCACCGCAGAGTCTGAGGGACGAAGCTCAAGTGACAATGACACTGCAGAGAGACCGAGAAGTCGGAACAGCCTCCCCACCGACATGATACATCCATCCCATCCCCAGCCCCGGGTCTGGGGAAAGTCATCGTGGCGAGGGGCATGGTACAGCGACAGCGGTACGGCCCCAGCTTCCTGGAGAAGCCCGTCCTTCCGTCCTTTGCCGCCTGGGCGTCTCACCGCGTGTCTCTGTTACAGGACATCCGCAGGACATGGCATCGCGTGCCCCTTGAAAATCGTCCAGGCTCGCCTTCGCATTAGCGTTTTGCGGAGAAGTCGGGGAACCGAGTTGGCATTATCAAATCCCCAGGCCTCTATTAGTCACTGGCGCTGACCCCCTCGACAACCTTAACTGGCCTCCCGTCCGGCGGTCTGTTCACGGGAATATGGATGGTGTCTGTCTAACCGAGCGCCTCCGCCGTCCGGGGGTGGCCTCAGGAAGGGAGAGGGGGGGGCAAGGTCAGCCATGCCCATGCCGCACCGAGGAAGAGGATGGATGGATCATCTGGACGAGAGGGCGCCACCGGGATGGCTTTGGCTTTGCGGGGAAAACAATGGGCGTGCAACGTGTGCCCCGTGGCGCCCACAAGGTACTGGAGGGAGGCCCGTCAGTGGCGTCAAGCTGGTGCAGGAACCGCGAAGCCGGTCATCAAGCCAGCCGTTTGTCGACCCGGGACGAAGATCAGACCGGCGCGAATAGTGACGCCAGGTCGGTCGAGCACGAATCTGCCTGTTCTGGTGGCTGGCCCACCGTTGTCGGGATAGAGTGCGGACAACGCCCGTTTATCAAGAGCCTCCAGGCCCCGAAAAGCCGGCTGGGCCCTGATTGCGACATTTGCCTGCGACATTTCTGGGCTCCGAACCCCAGCCCAGCCGGAGGCTCTTCCCTCCCTCAAGTTCGAGTTCGGACGGCCATCATCTCCTGCTAGCCTCAACTGGAGTAGCAGGTACTTTGTGCTCTAGGCTCCTCTCAAGGGGGTGGGCAGCCTGCGCCTCAGTCCGGCAAGCAGGTGGCAGGCCAGGGGTGCCTCGATGCTGCAGTAGTGCGAGGCCTGCCGGTGATTGCTGCCTCCCTGGACTGGATGCACGCGGCCCCGCCACGGTTCGCGGGACAGCTTGCCAGAGACGGTTGGGCAAACGCCAAACGCCTGGCGTCCGGGGGGCCATATTGCCCTCTCCACAGCGGACGTGATGCCTTCTTTCGGCGTCGCTTGCTGCAGCGTTGCAAGCGCGGGCGGCCGCGACCAATCATGCCCGCCGATCTTTGGTTCGAGAACGACAAAATCGCCGCCAGCCCTGGGGCTAGCACTGCAGTCCTCGGCCGGTCCCCGCAGGCGCTTCGCTGGGTTCCGGAGGGCCAGCCGGCCCAGGCCAGGCAGGGACAGAGCCGCCCCGGGAGGCTTGCGGACAGACGGCCGTCGCATCCCCGTGGGTCGCGGGTCGTTCTTCATCAAGTTGACTTTCCGCCGCTCGGTTGAGAAACAGGTTCCCGGACGAACGTGGCGACAGAGTTCAAGAGAACATTAGTACCCTTTCGTGGTTGTAAATAAGTCCCCGACTGACGATAAACGCCCAGGCAGCGCAGCGGACGTCCGCCGCTAAAGTGCCGATTTTTGCAAATCTCCGATGGAGGGGTTGCGCCAGAGGCTTGGCCGCAGAGGACTGCACTCGGTGAATGAGCTCCAAACGGTGAGACTGTGGCGCTTCGAACTTTCATGCTGGTGCTCCAGGGGTTTGGGCGTCATTTCACTAGCCATCGCGACGCCCCTTGGCAGACCAAAGGTGCGCTGCTCCTCTTGCTTTCTGTGGCGCCTGCGGACGCACCGGAGAGGATCTCCTCCTGGTCTGGTCTGGTCTGGGGGGTCGTCATGCCCAGAACAGGACGGAACTGCTGGCACGTACCCGAGTACGCCGAAAAGTCGTGATCGGTGCCTGCCAGAAACACGCATCGCCGACGCACACGGCCCCTGAGCATACAGCCGTCATCTGCCAAAGGGGCGGCGCATGAGTCGTTGCTCAATGCCTCCTCGCCTGTCCGCCCCCACGCGTGAATACGCCAAAAGCATGTGATGAACAACGGCACTCGACTGTGGCGACTGGCGAGGTCAGCGCCTCGTCTGCAGACCACTTCGCACGGTCCAGACGTTGTTGCTTGCCTCCCAGTGGCCAGAGGTCCCAGATGACGGCCCGCTCTGGTTCACCCAATGATGGGAGACCAGTTCACCAGGATGATTGATGGTGGTGTGTGAGGGGGGGGGACAAGGGTACGTGGTCGCAACGGGAAGAAGCAAGACCGAGCACCCATCGTCGCGCGGGGTTTGTCAGTCGTGACTTGTTCTGGTGTTGATGGATCACTCGCCCCTCCCCCCTGACGGGATCAGCAAAACCGGCTCGCTGCAAGCTCGCACCGAGCCGGGCCCCAGAGAGAAGCATAACCATAACCTAAATTGTGACAAATACTCGGGCCGTGAAATGTCGATATCGTGACGGCGCCTGTGACGACACGGCGCATTGTCAACATATGACCTTCCAGCCCTCATCGCAGATTGCACGACATGATGGACGTTGGCTGACCCCCATCGAACGCAGCCACATACAGGTATCCCTGTCGTTCGCGGAAGACGGAGAGGTCACGTTCAGGCTTCTGTGCAGCCTTCTTTGGCTGTTCTAGCGTGCATGTCGCAGCCTCCTGTTGAGGGATGGCGGGGTTTTTGGCTGATGGTGATGTTGTAGGTGATTGGCTGCGTTGCAGGCGTCAGGTCGTCAGCGGCCACCTCTTGCCGTGGGCGACACAGCATCGGCTGGCTGTGAGGTCATCCTGCTACGCTTCCTTCCAACAGAAGCAAGCAGGAGGAAGGCCGTTGGGTCTGAACCGTGGGCAAGTCCTCACGAGGTGTGGCACTCGGCAGCGG
Source organism: Plectosphaerella sp. P0831 (assembly GCA_014635975.1). Taxonomy (NCBI): domain Eukaryota; kingdom Fungi; phylum Ascomycota; class Sordariomycetes; order Glomerellales; family Plectosphaerellaceae; genus Plectosphaerella; species Plectosphaerella sp. P0831. Next base: position 24,776 of record JACAFV010000002.1, on the reverse strand, counting down.
AAAAGAGTCCTGGAGTGTTTCTGCGCTTGTATCCAGGGGTGGATGACAACTTGACTCGAGTCTACGGCAACCCCGAAATGGGAACCGGGACTGACCTGCCTGCTCAACCAAAGTGCCGTTCGACGGACATTCCGGGTGGTATCAACTCCGAAGGCTGTGTCCAATGGAAGTGTCGCCGAGGAGCAAGACACGGCTGGGTTTTGGTTACCGCGGTTGATACTGCCTCCTGTTGATCATCGGGGCTGAACACTGAAGGGGCAGCATGCCGCGCATGATTGGATGCGTATCGCATGAAGATCTGATGTGCCGCCCGTCCAAGCAGCACGGACGGTTCATCCCATTCGTGCTTTTGTCCTCGGTTCAAGATGCTTTGGCTGCCTGACGCCGATCGTCCAGCTCGGGCCGGGTGCGGGCTGCCACTTCTCGGCAGGGTCCGACGAGCCACAGACACGCGACATCGTCTGTCCACCTCGGCCCCTCGGGGCGAAGTCCTCGTGGGGAGATGGGTCAAGCTCAGGCGGGAAAAAGGATTCCGTTCGGTACATGCACCCATGCTGCCTGCCACCACGGGAAGGCCGGGCGACATGGAGGGACTTTCGGATTTGTTGGCCTCAAAACCCACCGGATATGCTCGACGACGGGGCCAGCGATGGCACGAACCGCAGGCGAAGAGGAGAAGGGAGGAGTAGGAGGAGGCCAGACGAGGCTAAGGCTGGCATGGCAGGCTGCAAGCAAGGTCCACTGTGTTGCTGGGCGCTCCCGTCCGTATTGCAGCGGTAAGAGCAGAGGACCCTCAGCGCTGCATGTTCTGGGGTTCTTGCGCAATCTGTTGTCTATCTTGCCAATCCGGCCGCAACGTCTATTAGCAGTAGGCATTATGTGTCGTTGTGTGTGGTTGGCCGGGGGCGAGTGGGCAAGCGTTGACTGATTTATCACCCGACGCCCGCGGGGACGGTGGGCGATGCGGTTCGGTGGGATCATGGCCCACGCTCGCGCATTCTGATCCTGGTTGCTGATGGCGGGCATGATACCTGCAGTCACTGACAGGAACACACACAGTAGAGGCCAGCGGGCGGTCGGTGTGCTGTGTGCGCTGTAAGAACTGTGGGCAGCACCAGCTGGTGTGGCCTGGGCGACGGGGAACAGGGGTGCTCGCTTCTCGCTCCTCGCCAGCGCGCGCTGGCAGGCAAGGCGGTGGGCGAAAGAGTCGGTCACGGCGGTGCATTGCGGAGCATGCTGGCCTCGCCGGGGGCCTGGCCTGGGCTGGTCGGTCTGGTTCGGGGCAGAAGCCAATCTGGGCGGGCCAGAGATAACGCGATCTGTGGAACTCTGTCGAATGCTGCATGGAAGGTCGCGAGGCGGCGCCACTGAGGTCGAGGTGCTGCTGCCGCCAGGGTCGCCCTCGCAGGCCCAGGATCCAGTGCCTGAGGCTTTTGGACACAGTGGGGGGATGCAGACTGTAATTGGACGACGGGTGACCGACCGAGCACCCGTCAACTTTGGGGCAATATCGCCTGGGTGCGTGTGACTGGCACAATCGGCCGGATCGCAATATCCGCCAAGCACTTGATCCCGAGTGCCGCTTGTGTCCGCAGCTTGTGTCGTCACCTCGATCGTGGTTGAACGGTAGCGAGGAAAGCCCGAGCGTGGGCGAGCAAGGGGCTGGAAAAGGAGGGCCTTGAGCGAGAATGGGAGCGGCGGGTGGTCGACTCCGGATAAACATCCCCCTACGCCTAGGTCGCCGCCAGGTGCCGGGCGATATCACTCTGGCTATGATGGTCCACTCACAGCAGAGACCAGGGCTGTGAATAAGGTGCGGTGCGGTAGGGGCCATCCTGTGAGAGGCAGATCCGCTCTTGCAGGGCCGGGGTTGTTTGCTCGAGGTCGCTCCGGCGTTTGTAGCTCTTGAGAGATAGCAGATGGGCCGATGCGACTCGTAGGTATAGTATCTGGGGCACCAATGCTGCACAGACGGGGGACGAGGCCGGGGAGAAACAAGTTCTTGCTGCAAGTATGCCTCGTATCGAACGACGGTAGTCGCTCGCTGTTGAGGGACCGAAGTCTCCCCCGCTTGTCCGGCACAATGAAGTGGCAGACGATGCTTGGCGAGAGGCCTCGGCGGTGAGAATCAACTGGGGCTCTTGGGGCCGGCCAGGTTCAGGGGAGTCGAGTCGCGGGCGGTCCGTTTCTGAGCTGGCTGGCTGTGGGCGAAGGAGCATGCAGAGTCGTGTATGGCGATGTCTTGGTATGGCTCAGAGCATGCATGTCGGCCGGCGTGGCTGCTGCGTGGAAGGACTCGAGAAGGCCACTGCGCTTTCACATGCAGTGCGTGCTGGGGTCTGGGTTGTATTGTGAGGCTGCGCTTGCACGGTTCGTTGCATCGCCGGGTGGACTCTTGTGAGCACGCGATATCATAATACGGGTTCTGGTACTTTGGCCCGTCCGAATGTCCCGGACCCGACTCGAAGGGGATCGGAAATTCGCAGCCCACGCGCGGGGCTCAAGGAAGAAGCCGAGACGCGAACAGACCGACCAGACAAAGGTGACGGCGGGTGGGCGAGTTGGCGGACTTTGAGATCCTGGCTCCCGAGGCTGCCCCTGTTCTACAGTTCACCCACACCCCTGGCCGGCCAGGCTGTTGAGGGTGTTTGAGTGTCGAAGGGGCCTTGACGGGGCCTCGACCCAGACGTCGGGAGAGGGCTGGCCGAGACGGGGATGCCCTTGGACGGGACTCGACTTGGGCAAACGCTTTTGACGCTACACAGGTAATTATAGGTCCGAGCAGAGAAGAGCATGAGGGAAGTATATCCGTTTGGTTGGTTGGAGGCAGCATCGTGCTGCCCACTGCCGATGGATGGATAGGCTGACACTGAAGCCTGGCGGAATGAAGACCGGCAGATCTGTTGGAGGTGTGTGTGGGAGGCAAGTGACTGGTCCTTCAGTGGGCAGCCGGACCAAGACGGCTCATCTCAAAGGTGAGACGCTAGGTTGCGGTTAGGAGGAGAATAGCCGGCAGAGAGGACACTGGAGGATGGAGATGCGGAAAGTTCGATGACAAGGGGAGGCCGTTGTCGTGACGGACCAGTCTCTGAGCTGCAAGGCTCCAGCTCCAGCGTTCTTTCCTTTTCCCCAGTGCTCAGTCCAGCTGTAGTTCCCCGGGAGAGTGCGACCAATGCCGGGCCGTGTGGTGCCTGCCACATGCTGTAAGTGGAGGTTTATTAGTGGGACGAGGACGCTACAGTGGATGTTGTGGTCGGCTGCGCTACCGCGATGACTGACCGACTTGCCGTCACGGGGGGGGTTGTTCCTGCCGTTGAAGGTCGCCTGCCATTCAGCTCCAAGTTGCATCTGGGGAAAACAAAACAAAAAAAGTCAATTACAGGATTGGATACAAACTAGGTCAAAGTACCGCGCCAACGCGGGTACTCCTGGCTATGACGGCGCCAATCCAACTACCGTTGAGCCCGGCGCTCTTGGACTCGGCTTTACTGGGGAGGCGTCCGACATCAGATGGCGGAGGGCGCCGGCGGTTGGACTTGAGGTAAGGGGAGGCAGGCACGCGCTGCAGCCAGGGTAAGGTAGGGGAAACCTCGGGGCATCATCGCGTATGTGCACATCAAGGGCCAAGCCGAGAAGATGCGCCAAGCGGTGTGGAAAAGTGTTGAGCTGGGGCGATGGCCAAGACTCGGAGTGTCCGCCCTGATCGTTGTAGGTAGCTTAATCACATGCACGAGGCCTCGGTCGACTGCAACTGGTGCAGGTGCGTGCCTTCGGTCGTCATCTAGGGCAGGGCAAGCCAGGCAGGAACAAACCGTCCAGCGCCACAGGGAAGCCACGATGGACCTAATGGGATGGCAGGCGCCAGTCCGTTCCTCCCCAGACTGCCAATTCCCCCAATCGCCATTTCCCACTGGAGGCACACCAATCTTCTTTTCCATCGTCCCTCGGCTCGGAGCATCAAACTTTACAAGAAGAAAAAAAAAAAAAGAACCGGGTCCGCGTTGCATCGTATTCTCTCCGATACCTGAGTCGTGAACCATCACTTTCTCCGCGCCGTCCGTCTCCTCCCTCCTCCAGCTGGCCCATCCATCCATCGGTGCTCTCCGACCCTTCATGCCAAGACTGCCGACGATCCCTCTCTCTCTCGACGGAATCCAACACTCTCACTGGACTGCCTTGGGGCCTTTGGAGGGTCGGCCACGGCTCGGGAACAACGCCGGACCCCTGTCCCGCACTTCTCTCACCCAGTCTCCAGTCTCTCCGGCCGCCAGCCTCCAGCCACATCTCGCTGGACAGACAACCTAATCGCGAGCCTGGTCAGGTCCAGGCGACCCTCCGCAAGGTACAGGGTACTTGCCTGTGCCTTGCCTCTGAGGCGCCGGGGCCTCTGGACGCGCAGCACAGGGTGACCCCTGCTAGCCCGACATCTCACGGCCGACCCGCTGCTGATCTGCGCTTGTGTTCATCGCGTCCGGCTGTCCTTTGTGAGAGGGAGGGGTGGCAGCCGAGGAACAGCGGACGAGCACCTGGACGAGGACCAGCAGCAGAAGGAGCACGTCGGGTGGTGCGCGAGAGAGTGTCGTGCCGTGCGCGCACTCAGCCAAGCCTCGGTTTCGCCAGATTATCTGTCTGTCACCTCCCGCCAGAAACCTCACCGACCTGGGGACTTGACTCGACTTTGCTGGGAGTGCACTCGCTCGCTGGTCACTGGTGGTCGACTGGTCGTGGGGTGGTTTCTCCACGATGATGGCGGCCGCCGTTTGCTGGCGGCTTTTGGCTCCCGCTCCTGTGGCTGGTCCAAATCGACAAGCGCCAGGCGTCATTCTTTTCTTCTTCATCTCCTGTTCCGACCTCTCACACGTGCACATTTGCATTTATACCTTTACTTACTTGTTTAGCAGGGAACACATGTCTGCCTCGAAAAGCCACATCCGACCAGCGTCAACACATTCACGGCACCTGACGAGAATAGAGATCCAGGCCCCGGCTTGACAGACACAAGCTGGACTCTATCTACGAATAGGCGGGATACCAGGCTCATGCGACAAGGGGCACGGCACACACACACACACACACACTCGACTCCGGGCTTTGGCCTGGCCCCCTCTCGTCACTTTGCTCGATTCTCCCACCCATCCAGCCATCATCCATCGTTCCCTGGCCATGAACCCTGCACTGTCGTTCTCACCCACCTTTATTATCTGGTTCATGTTGTCGCAAGCCTACCCTTGCAATCGACAACTCTAGGTGCCCCCACCACCCAAGGTTGCCTCCCCCCTCCCCCCCTCGCCTCCCCCTCCGTGCTGCTGCTGCTGCTGCACCCCGGCTCGTGCCTGATAGCTGGCTGGTGGCCAAGGTACTTGCCTTCCCTGCCCTTTTTTGCATGGGGCCTGGCGGACCACCATCCCCATTATCAGGCCCTCCTCCTCGTCGCCCTCCTCGTCCCTTTGCCTCGTCCCCTCGCTCGCCGCCCCCTACTGAGGCCTTGTCCCGCTCCAGCACCCGCCGGCCGACCCCTCCTCCATGCAAGCGCAGCACGCTAGGCCAGCAACCTAACAGACGTTTTCTCCGCTCACACCCTTTCCCCAGAGGAGCCAGACCAGACGTCCCCTCGACAAGTCCGTCCGTGGGTGTCTATCCATCCACCCTCCATCCATCGATATCAGACAGCTTCGTCTTATTATTAGGACGACGTTCCCCATTACACCCTCCTCGATATTCCCGGTTAACACCTCTTGCCTCACCTGCTCCTCCTCCAACACACACTCTCGTTATCATCAGCTCGACCTTCACCTACTACACATCACCCTGCTTCTACATCTTCACGTTCGACAGCCCTCTCACCATCGCTCTCGACCGCCCGCCCACCTACACACCCACCACCGCAGACACACATGTCCCGACGTCAATAACACCCACCTTCCGCTCTCTCTCTTCTCTCCATCTTCCTCCCACTCACCTCCCCCCGTCGTTCACCATGACCGCTCCCTCCATGCAACAACAGCCGCCCGCGGCCAAAGACGCCGCTGCAGCTGCCGCCCGCAAGCGCAGAAGACGCGCCCCCGCCGGCGGTGCCAGCGACGACTGCTTCACCTGCGCCAAGCGCAGCGTCAAGTGTGACCGCCTCCGACCTTACTGCTCCCAGTGCCTCGAGATCGGGAACGAATGCTCGGGGTACAAGACGCAGCTCACCTGGGGTGTCGGTGTTGCGAGCCGAGGCAAGCTTCGGGGTCTCTCTTTGCCCATCGCAAAGGCGCCTCCAGTCGCCGGCGTCGTCAAGAAGCCTGCCACACATCGGCCGCGGGCCAACTCGACCGCCACCACAGCCACCTGGAGCGACTCGGAGGACGGCTCACGGAGAGGAGGCGGCGACGACGTCGACCTGTCCCCCGAGCACTCTGGCTCAACCCCGCCCACCCCCTATCCTCACAGCTATGAGATCCTCTCCATGTCTCACCCCGAGTCGACGCACTGGAGCTCCATGCCCACCACCATGGCGCCCTACTCTAGCAGCGTCCCTGCCGACGGCCCCAGCTACCGCAAGCTCGGCGCCCACCTTGGACCCCTCGCCATCCCCGAGGCTATGTCCTCGGCAGTCAGTGAGGTCGACTACCTGTCGCCCATGAGCCACTCATACCAGCGAGAGGACATCCCCTACCTCCACAGCCCCAACGTCGTCTACGACCCATATAGCAACCATGGCTCCCCCATCCCGCACAGCCCTGGCGCCACCCTCCTGCTGGACTCGAGGGCCCCGACGTCATGCCCCGGCCTGGTGTACGCGACGTCTGAGCCCAGCTCGAGCCTCACTTCCCACATGGACAACTATGAGGCGCAGCTCAGCCAGAAGCTCCTGCGGGAGTGCGATCCGCTGTGTGAGCTCTGCCACTCATCACGTTTTGAAAGCCTCTGAAGCTGACTTCCCGCTCTAGCCACAAGCATCCCCGAGGTCGACGCATATAGCACCAGCTGCAACTCGACAGGCCCCGTGTGGGCGTCGCCTTCGTCGGAGGGCATGTCCCCGGGCCACATTGACCAGACACCGGCGCAGTGGCCGACCGTATTCGAGCCCCAGCCCGTCCACGTGAACCCGGAGCTCATCGCGCGCATGCCCTTCTTCATGGATTACTACAAGAACACAATGTGCCAGTCCATGGTGTTCATTGACGGACCCAGCAACCCCTACCGCGATCACATCCTGCAGCTGGCACAGGGCAGCCAGAGCCTGCAGCACGCCATCTGCGCGCTGTCCGCCTGCAACCTGCGCATGAAGCGCCGTCTCAGCCTGGGCCAGGACACGCGCGAGTTGTCGGAGAAGCTCATGGCCGACAAGTCGGCTGCCGAGGGCGTCATGGACAATCAGCCCGACGACCAGTCCCTCTCTGAGGAGTACCAGCACCGCAACCTGGCGGTACACCTCCTGAACCAGCAGCTCAACGACCCGGCAAAGTCGAGCCACGACTCGGTCCTCGCCACGATCCTGCTGCTGTGCCACTACCGCATGGTCGAGTCGGGCATCGCAAAGTTCCACACGCAATTCGCCGGCGTCAAGAAGATCCTGGCGCTGCGCCAGCGGTCGCAGCAGTACGCGCCGTCGCGCGACGCTGCGTGGATGGAGGCCATCTTCACCTACTTTGACGCCATCTCTGCCAGTATCAACGACCGCGAGTCGCAGCTCAACTCCAACTTTACCGGTCTCATGGCCGATGCGGCACTCCTCCCTGCGGGTGCTGAGAACCTTGTCGGCTGCGACCGCGAGCTGTTCCGCACCATCAGCAAGCTTGGCCGTCTCAACCTGCTTTCGCAGCACCGACCGGTCCAGAACCTGAACAACGGCGTCAACGGTGGCAGCCTGCCGCGCAATGTGCCTTCGCGTTCGCAGTCGCCTCTGGGGTCACCGCTTGGACACGCGTTCAAGGGTAGCATCGGCCACTTGACGCAGCAGCATCTCGGCGACATGTACCAGATGCCGGCACACCGGTTCGACGGCAACGGCTTCGGTTCGACGCTCGACGACGAAGAGATTCTGTCGTCGGCGGCTGGATCATCGGCGTCATACGACGATCACCGTAACAACTTTTGGCGCGAGTGGAAGGAGGCCCGGCTGGCGCTTCAGGGGTGGGAGTATGATACCTCCCGGATTCACGCGTCGCTGCCGAGCCCGATGAGCCAGTCGCAGGTGCGCGATCTGGGGTCGCTGTCGGAGGCCTTCCGCTACGCAGCTCTGCTGTACACGGAGCGTCTGGCGTCGCCCAACGTGCCGTCCAACCACAGCAACTTCCAGAACCTGGTGTCGCAGGTGGTCTACTATGCGACCAGCTTGGAGGCCGGCAGCTCGGCGGAGAAGTTCCTGCTGTGGCCTCTCTTTGTGGCGGGCAGCGAGTGCGTCAACGAGCTGCAGCAGAACATCGTGCGCAACAAGTGCCGTGACATCATGGCACGATCGGGGTACATGAACAACCTGGCGGCGCTTGAGGTGTTGGAGCGACTGTGGTCGGGCGAGTGGAAGGAGCACGAGCCGCGGTCTCCTGCGGCCAAGATGGACATTATGCGCCGCGGACCTTTCAACTGGACGCGGTGCATCGGTGGACCAGGCGTCGAGGTGGAATGGATCATGTTCTAGGGGGGCGGCGATCTGGCATCGGCCGGAGCATTATGGGAGAAGCACATGCGTCACGAATTTGGGAGCAAAGGAGCAAGCAAAAGCGAGTCGGGCGTCTCTTTGAGCGAGCGAGCAACAAGGCTCGCGATACTGGGAGGGGGCGCCGAAGACACGGCTGTACAATGTATAATATCACCACGACATGAGGGGAGGATGAAGGGGCGGACTGGCGAGAGCGAGCAGAGCCTCGTCGACCGCAGACATGAACACGACGGCCAATGCCGACTACCTGAAACCAAAGACCAATGCCTGCTACTTTGATGCCCTGCGGCCTAGGAGAAGCTTTACCGATGGAGGCGGGGAGGCCTTATCGGGGCCGGCCGCGATGATGGAAGCTGGATGCCATGTTGCCGCGCCAAGAGCTTGGCCTTGCGGTGTCTGAGCGCGAGCAGCAGCAGAGGGACCTGAGGAGGAGCAGCGAGGTCAGCGCTAGAGGGGCCCTGATCGGGGCAGGGATGTGTTCCCCTGCCGGGCGCTACGCAGGCCCCGGCCCCCTATTCATCCGGACTCCAGGCGCGGGGTTCGGTGCAACGCAACCCCAAGGCAACACGACGCGACGCAACGGTGATGGGGATCGTCACGAGCAGGGCCATGCGCCAAGATGGTCCGGTGGGTGATCGAGGGCCGGCGCTGGCGCCGAGACACGCAGTAGCGCGTGATGATAAGGGTTCTGGAAGCAGTGGGAAGCACTGGAAAGAGGCAGGGAAGGGCTGCTGGGAGGTATCGCGACAGAGACCTGTTGGGGGATGGCGGCGATGTTAGGAGGTGGTTTAGTGCCCGCGCTACAGGGCTTATTGGCACCAAACCTCGCGTTTACTTCCTCCGCTGCACCTCTGTCTTGATCGAGTAGGCCCGCGCACTTAGGCACGGTTTACGGACTCGGATCACGGAGTTTATAGTGGGCGGCAGGCAGGCCGGACGGAAGATGGAGAAGGGAGCGGATACTCGTACCTCTGCCCCAGAACATGGCCCCCGATATGGCCTGAACAAGGTCATTGTCCGTCATGGCTCCAGCGCTGTTTTCGGTGTTTGGGGCTTATTCCCCGGGCTGGACTCGCCCACTGGGGGTGGGACTACAGGGGGTGATGGAGGGATGGGGAGCGGACTCGGAAGACCACTTTGCGATGGTGCATGCGGATGCCTCGGCGCTTTGTTGTTTGTTCCCCCCTCTCCCCTCCCATCGGCTACGAGGTGGTCTACGCCGATGCAACGGTGCCTAGCTTGGGGGGAACTTGAGAGCTGAGCTGAAGTTCTTGGTCTTGGCCTGGGAAGGAAGCTCGCGATGTGACGCTGCATGCCTGTGCTGTGCTGCGACGCCATCCCCCTTTTCTAGCTTGCTTCTCGAACATGGAGCAAGGAGATCTTGTCGCGGGTCAAGGACTCGGTGTTTGGCAAGGGCGGCTTTGCAANATGGCGCGCAGCGGCGCAGGGAAGAAGAAGAAGAAAGGAGATAGGGTTCCTTCGGGGCTTGGGCTTCCTTCGGGCTTGGGGCGGGCTTCGAGAAGGTTGAAGCGCCGGCGCGTGGCTGCAGCAAATGGACGCCACGTAATTTACAGTTGCCGGAGGGGGAGGAGTCCCTCACGATGATGATGTCGGGTTGCATCTCGCGTACGGAGGAGGGGAGGTCGGGTATGGTCGTTTTGCATGTGCAATATCGCACGTATTATGGCATACGGAAAGGGACCCCGGGTCCGTCGTCCCCTGCATGCATCATCCTGTGCCAGTGTTCAATATACCTGTTACTCAACCCAACACCTGTTGTTTAATAGTAGGCGTTTTAAGCACTGAAGCAGCCAGGTTGGCTTTGAACTTGCGAGGATTACCTAGACATGTGCTGCCGCCACGCATCGGAAGGCGGCGAGGAAACGGGAAATATCCCAAGTTTGAGTCCTGTTCTCTTTGTTTCCCTGCAAGGTACGGTTCGATGATGGGATGTGTATTCCTGTCTGGTGCTGACAAGCTTCACGTCAGGCACCCCCTCCCCTGGCGGCAGCGCCCGTCCTGCGTGGGGGTTTGGTGATGCATGCCAGGGGGCGATAGATGGAAAGTGGCTGGCGATGGCGTTATCAGTGTCATGTCGTGGGGGTGTGGCGGTGAAGGGGAGAGATCTCGATGACATTGACATTGAACATTTGACGACCGGTGAAGGATGATGTGACCTGGCAGGGGACGAGGTCATCGCCAGAGTTGGTGGGCACCCTGGGGGGGAAGTGATGGTCGATGTGAGGGATGCAATTCTCAGATCATGGCCTGACTTTTTTGTTCATCTATCTATCTACGTCTGCCACTTGAATCGACTCTGGCGCAACATGTCGATCAGACCCATGGGAAGCAACCCCCTCTCAACAATCGTGACGCCCCCGAACCGTAATGCCATCTCCTGCGCGTGCTGTGCGATAACCCACTGATCGTACACCGGCACATCATCCCATCCTCTCGGTGTCCCCCAGGATGGCCTCCGAGTCCCTTGCCCTTCCCTGGCCTCCTTCTTCCTGGCCGCCAACGTCCGCAGCGCCGCATCAAGTCCCGAGACTCCCGCCGGCTTCTCCACGGGCTCAACCGCAGGTGACGCCCTCAGCGCCTCCAGCGCCTTTCCAAATCCCCGTGATGTCCTCTCCCGGTGCTTCACAAACTCCTCAAACTCCATGAAATCGCTCCCCCGAAGATCGTAAAACTCTCCATCCCGTCGGCTCTTGCCCCTGCCTGGCTCGATAGCCTCGTACTTCTCCTTGGCATCCGCATACTCCCTCGCATCAGCCTCTTGCATCTTCTTCAACGGCTCGTCGGCGTTCTCATCCAGCCCAGGAAGCTGCGAGAGAGCTGCCACAAACGGGTTCAACAGACCCAACCCGCCCAGCGCAGTTGGGTAGAACAGACATCCGTCCGGAATGGCGCTGGCGCCGGCGCCGTCGAATCGATTTGCCAGCATGGCGCGGACTTGGCCGGCCACGCCCTCGCCACCGGGGAAGAGAGCGTCCTGAATCCGTCGAAAGGTCGCGAGGACTTGGTCGACGTGTGCCCGTCCGTGACACCGCGCGAAACCGCCCAGGTTGGTTTGGAAGAAGCGGACGCCGTAGATATTCCACGCCTGGATCCAGTCAAAGACGCTGCGGCAGGCTGCAAGCTGGAGGCGTAGCTCGGCAATGTGTGTGTCCACCTTGGCCTGGTCGACGAGGAAGCGTCCGCTTGCCGCGTCCATCCGGAGGAACCCCCAGGTCACGGCGCCAGAGGGCAGACCGGGTGCTGCTTCATTCCTCACAGCCACTCCCTCCTCTCGTACCACCACACTGCCCGTTTTGTCCTCGTTGATGCTGAGACCGAAGAGTGCCGAGAAATCCGTAATGACCGCCCATGCCTTGGCACACGTCTCTGTCGTGCCAAACAGCCACATGTCGTCGTGAAGCCTGTAGAGCCTTGCCCCGTCCGCTTGACGGTTCACAGCGTAGTCGAGACAGAAGAGCAACGACTCGGCGAAAAAGTCGGCGATCGGCGTGCTGAGTGGGAGACCCCTCTTCCGGATCCTCGCTGGCGTTCCGGGGACGTCGTCCCCAAACTGGAGGGGACACTCGAGCGCACGCCGGAAGAAATCGACCCATGCCGGACGGACGCCGAGGAAGGAGAGAACCGCAAAGACGGAAGCGTGCGGCAGACTTGGACCGAACCAGGTGAAATCAGACCGCACCACGGCCGTCTCGGCGCCCAAACCCCGGCGCAGGGTCACCATAGACTGCAAGATGCCGAGAAGCTCCTGCACGACCTGAACGGGACTCTTTCTCGTATCCCCATCTTCGTCATCCCCCTCGTACTTCCCCCTCCTCTCGTCCATCGTCTTGGGAAGTTGGTCGAGTAGAATCTCCTGCCGAAAGTGCGTCTCCAACATCCCCTCAACGCTCCAGCCAGGGGCTGTACCACCAGGTACCGCCTGTCCAAGGTTCTCATCGACGAAAAACCTCCTCCGCCTCGCCGTCTCGCGGTCAGGCTCACGCGTGGCGGGGAGCATGACGCCTTTGGAGCTCATAAACGCAAACAACCGCTCGCGCATCTCAACGCCCCAGGAGCGACCAATGTAGTACAGCAGCACGGCTTGCAGAAGGTCTTCGTCTGGGTAGAAGCGGTACCGGCCGTTCAGGGAGCGGCGCTGCTCAACAGCCGCGGGGGATTCGGGGTCCCATTCCCATGTGGCGCGGGTCTGCATTCGCATGTTGAGGACATCGGCCATTTCGCGGAGGACGGCGGCGTTGCCGAGGAATTCGCCGAGGGTCGCACGCTTCTGGTCGCTGAGGAGGTCGGATCGGAGAAGGCCGCGGATACAGTCTTCGAGAGAGTCTTTGGTGAAATGAGTGCGTTTGTCCCATTCATCCTGAAAATCGGCGAGGCCGGACTTGACGGAGTGAAAGGCGTCGGTTGCGTCTTTGGGGACATCGGGGCCGAGGAAGAGGGTGGTGAGGTAGGTAGAAATACCCGCTGTGTCTACTTTCAGAGGCTCAAAGACGTAGCGTTCCCAGGTTGCCCGTTGAGCGTGCATTTCTGCGCGGCCGAGGGGGATGAATCCCCCGCTGGCCTGGGAGGACGTATCCGAGTCCTGGCCTGAAGCGATCCAGTCATTGACGAGACGGCCGTAGAGCTCGGCGAAGCGGTACTTTTCAGAATGAACGTCGAGCTCATCTCGCAGAGCGCGCTCGGCGGTTTCAATAGCGGAAGGGGAGACGGAGGGATCGTGGGCGGCTTGGTCGAGGAGGCGGGTGATGGAGGGGACGGAGGTGGTTCCAAAGGGGTTCATGGTGGGCAGGGCTGGGCCGCCTTTGGCGATGACGCGGGCGCGTGATGCGCTGGAGGGTAAGGAGGTGGCATCTTTGAGGAGGGCGGTTTTTGCTGTTTCGTAGGCGGACTTTTGGCGGCTGAGTTGGTTAAGTTTGATGGTTGTAATGGAGTGGAGGGTTTGGGACAGGACGTCAGATGAGGCCATTTTGACTAGAAGTATTAGGTTCTAGGGGTTTGGATGATTAGAAGTGATGGATGGAGAAGTAGAATAAAGAACAAGGAGGAGTTGACTGTCTTTATAGATCGTCGTTGGGGTGAGACATGGAGAAGCAATTTCAGGCTGGCTCGAGTTTGGCCTCAGTGAGGACCCATTGAGGCCGCCGGACGCTCACCGTGCGCCGGCCAGAGTCACTCACCGATCTCGAGGCCTTTCGGAGCCTGTCTGATAGGACTCCTCGCACAGACTTCTTCCCCCTCAGTGTCCCCCCCCCCATCCTCATACTGGGGAGGTCTGTACAGCTTGAAGTCGGGGACCCGGAGACGGACCGAGTGGGGCCGTGAATCCCGGCCCTCCTCCGGCCCTAACCCCTATCCGGTCTTGGCGGGTCCCCCCCGTCATCACAGCTGACTCATTCACGCCCTTCGGTTCATCATCTCCAACTTATCTCGACCTCAACTCCTCGCTGACGTGCTCACCAGTCCTTCACCTCACCACACCCATCACAATGTCTTCCCCATCAGACTCCCAACCAAAAATCCCTCCCAAACCCACAGCCCCCAATGGCAATGGCGTTCCCTCCGAAACCTCCCCCCTCCTGGGCAACTCCCAGGACACTCCCAATAACCCCCCCGAAGAAACAACCATAGTCGCCTCCTCCGTCTCCTCAACCCGCCTAACCCTCATCCTGAGCGCCGCCTACCTAGGCGTCTTCCTCGGCGCCATAGACTCTACAATAATCGCCACCCTCTCCGCCCCTATCTCCTCCGAATTCCGCTCCCTCTCCCTCCTCTCCTGGCTCGCAACAGCCTACCTCATCGCCAATGCTGCCTGCCAGCCCCTCTCCGGCCGTCTCACCGACATTTTCGGCCGCGGCCCTGGCTTGCTGTTCAGTAACATCATGTTCGCGGCCGGAAACCTCATCTGCGGACTCGCTAGAGACCAGTCTACCATGATCATCGGCCGCGTTGTTGCAGGTATTGGCGGAGGAGGACTCATGTCCATCTCCACCTTTCTCGCATCTGACCTCGTTCCCCTGCGTCGGAGGGGTGTTGTTCAAGGTCTGGGGAACGTAGCCTACGGCGCGGGGGCTATGCTGGGAGGTGTTTTTGGCGGATTGGCTAATGACCGCTCCTCCTGGGGTTGGCGTCTCGCCTTCCTCGTCCAAGTTCCTCCCGTTCTCGTCTCCGCTGGCATCGTCGCCCTGCTCGTGCGCGTCCCGCCCAAGGCTTCAGCCCGATCCTACCTCGCCCGCATCGACTTTATCGGCGCCGGTCTGACAGTCTCTTTCCTCGTCCTGCTGCTTCTCGGCCTCAATGCCGGCGGCAACCTCGTTCCTTGGACGCATCCTCTCGTCTTGACGGCCCTGCCCCTATCGGTCGCTGCATTTGCTGCGTTCATCTTCTGGGAAGCTCGCGCCCGTCAGCCGATCATCCCTGTGCGACTGCTCGCTCAACGGACTATTCTCGCTGCTTGTCTTTGCAACTTCCTCTCGACCATGGTCATCATGATGGCCTTGTTCTATGTCCCTATTTACCTCCAGGTCACCGGCCTGACCACCACACAAGCTGGCCTCCGCATCCTGCCTTCGCCTGCAGGTATTGCCATTTTCTCACTGACATCAGGGGTGAGTACCCATGAGCAAAGTTCCCTCCAAAGTCTGAACACTAACACTCCCAGTACATCATAAAACGCACCGGCCGCTACCTCCTCCTCGGCATCTCCGTCGTCCTCCTCCAAACCGCCGCAGTCGCCATCCTCTCCACTTTCAACGCCTCCACACCCTCCTACCTCGCCGGCATTGTCTTCTTTCTAGCCGGCGGCGGGTACGGCTCCATGCTCACCGTCACCCTCCTCGCCTGCATCGCAGCAGTCGACCACTCCCAGCAAGCCGTCATCACCTCGGCCACGTACCTCGCCCGCAGCTGCGGCGGCACTATCGGCGTTACAGTCGGCTCCGCCGTCTACCAGAACCTCCTGAGCGCCGGCCTCTGGGGCCGCTTCGCCGACTTCCCCGACGCCGCTGAGCGCATTGCCCGTATCCGAGATGACCTGCGCGAGCTGAACCGCCTGCCTGTGGAGTGGCGCCGGGGCGTCATGGATGCGTTTATGGAGGCTTTCCGCGGTGTATGGCTCACTATGCTGGGGCTGTCCATCGCTGCCCTAGTGTGCGTCTCGCTCATGCGCCAGCATACCCTGCACTCGACGCTGGAGAGGAGGTGAGGTGCTGGCTGCTCCACGGGGCGAGACTTGCCACTAAACACCTTGCTTTGTTTCACATCTTGCGCTGATCTACGTGGCTGTATATCTTTCTGACTAGCGGCAACGGGCCGCTTTGCTTCAAAGTACCTAGAGCATCATAAGGCGTATCTAAACTTAAGAGACCATATCACCAGCTGCTTTATACCAAGAAATAGTCGCTGGCCCTCTACGCATAAGAAAGCGTGTTGTCGTCGCTGATCCTGCCTGCAACACCCAGGCCGGCCTCTCCACCCGATACACTCGGGCCCCTGGCAATAATCTGTACAACATGTTAGCTGGTGACTTCTTTTGCCCATCCCTTTTCTGTTTAAACGTACCTCGCCCTCGTACTTGTCGTCCGTTGTCTTGTGCGTCTTGGTGTCGCGAAGGAGCAGCTCAACGCTCGTAACAGGCGGGCCGAAGTGCGACCGCGCATCATCCGACGTCACCCGGTAGTCGTAGTAGCCTGTCTGCGTGACGGCGCCAGCAACTCGGGGGGCGGTCAGCGCGTAAATGACCCGAGCGCCCAGGAAAATGCGGAGGTCCGAGAGCACGCGCGAAGACAGCGGCGCCGAGTCGGCTCCCGCACGCTCCGCAGTGAAGACGAGCCGCAGCTTGTTCGAGGCGGCGAAGACTCCGTTGTCGGTGAGACCCCGGGACTGCCACCAGTGCGAGGCCTTGGCCAGGGGCGAAGTGAGCTTCTCGGTGGCCTCACGGTGCGTCTTGAGCAGGGTTTCGGGTGTGGCAACGATGACAGTAGGTGTGATGCCCTGGGTGGCCAGGACGAGGTCCGGTGACTTGCCGGCAACGGAACACAGGGCGACAGACGAGTTGGAGAATAGGGCAGCCATGGTCAGAACCAGGGTGTAAGGGTTGGTGAGCGAGTCGACGGGGAGGAACATGTCTGCAGGGCCGAGGCGCTGCGAGGCGGGAAGGGCGGCAAGCTGGGCGGCGATACCTGCGACAAGGTTGGCCTGGGTGAAGCGCACCATCTCCTCGAGGGCGCCGGGGCGCGACTGCCAAAAGGCAATAACGTCGGTGGGGGGGTGCTGGCCAGCGACGGGCGGCAGCTCAAGACCAGCGTCGGCGGGAGCCTCGGAAACAATATCCTGCCATGTGGCAACGTTGACGGCGCCGCCGGTACCCTCGGGAACCTCGTTCCAGTCCATGTGGGCACTTCCTTCATCAACGACCCAGATGAGCTGGCGAAGGGCCGGGTAGGCCTTGACAACGGCGTCAAAGGGGAACGCTCCAGGAGCGGTGATGACGGTATCGGCAGCGGAGCGGCGCAGCATGGAGACGAGGTCCTGCTCGGGCACGTCGAACGGCAGAAGAACGGCGGTCAGGTTGGGGTAGAAGCTGCAGGCGAAGACGGCGGCGAGCAGTTCGACAGAGTTGGGCAGGTAGAGCGCGACACGAATGCCGCCCTGCTCATGGATATGACGGCCGACGAGGTTGATCTGGCGCGTAATATCGCGAAGGCTCGTCTCCTCGGCACGAGCACCGTGAACCTCCAACAACCGGCCCGTACCGGCCGAAGGCTTGCCGTCCTCATCCGGGGCGCCGAGGGCAGCGCGGCGCCAGACGTCGCGGAGGTCGCCATCACGGCCGCGGGTCCACTTTGAGGCACCGGCTTCCTTGACGTTAAGGCCGGCGTTGAGGGGCATGCCGTGGGGAGACGAGTGGGAACGGAAGACAGGGGATTCGCCTTCCTGACGGACGGGAGAGCCTTGGGCCTGGCGCGCGAGGAGCATGGGGTGGGTGTCGGGTTCGCGGCCGGTGACGACGCGGTAGGAGACGGCGGCGACGATGAGGGTCACCATTGCTGTGGTGTAGTTGTTCCACTGGCCGAAGAGGCCGGTCACGCCCTCGTCGAGGCTGACGAGGACGCTGTCGATGCCGCCCATACTGAGGAAGTGATGGAAAGAGGAGTTGAAGTAGGTGTCGAAGTTGGGTCGAGAGGACGTTGTGTGCGCGCCTTTGTATTCGGTCGGCTGCTTCAATAGCTGCAGAAGACGCCTGCGTCGGTCCCTGGTCGGACGGGGAGGGTGGGAGGTTCGGGGAGAGGATGTGTCGTGTGAGAAAGAGGTCGCCGGCGGACCATTGGATATGGTCAGTTCGGTTGGAGGGGCAGTTGCACGGGCAGCAGCTCCCTCCCGCCAGGTCACAGTTGTCAGCTTACTCACCCGACCCGGACCCCGAGAAACGGCCAAACCGCTTCAGGCGGCAGGGGCGCTGTGGAATCCAAGCTACAGCGCTCAAGGTGGCCCGTGCTTCACCTCAGACCCCTGTGGACGCTCGGGCTGCCGCCTGCCGCGGTCGGTCCGTCGCTGGGAGACAGACGGAGGTGTGTTTTCGCGATGATTGCTTCGCCCGCATCCATTCTTCATCGTCAACACCACCCAACCCGTCCAGCCACCACCGCCGACACAGGAGCATCGCTCGCCGCGAGCCCGCCCGCCCGGGCCAGAGAGGATACTAACAGAACAGCTTTTTTACGACAGACGTGAGTTACTGACCAGCACCTGCACTTTTTCTTCCGAAGTACTGACACCTGAAAGACATCACGACAGCCTTCACCGACGCTTCCAAAGCTCCTCCACGATACCCAAGCGCATACCAAAATGAACGCAGTTACCCCCGTCAAGGCGACGCCGCAAAAGGCACCTCCTGCCACAGACAGCCCCGGCACCTGGCGACACCCCCGTCTCGACGAAATCACCCGGCGGCGCGATGCCACGACCTTTTCCGAGAAGAACGTCCGCAAGATCGCCACAAACGTGTCCTTCCTCCTGGCTCTCTGGCTGGCACGCGCCCTTGTTTCGTCCTACCTGAGTCCACAGCTGTACGTCCCCCAAGCTCGTATTTTGAGATCCAGCAGCTAACAATCACAGCGTTCTCGCGTCGACAAGGACCTACCTCGTTTGGGCCTACTACCTCCTCCAGGCCCCGCCGCTCGCCAACATGGCCCTCGCCCTGCTTCCTCTCTTCCGCGCCCGCGACGACCTCGATGATATCCCGCTATCGTCTGCCCAGCGCAAGCTCCTCGGCCTGCCGCCCAGTTCTCGCCCCGCGACACCCAACGCCGCTGTCTACAGCACGCCTCCACGCTACTCTCGGACACCCTCGGTCGGCGGTTCCGTCGCCAGCAACAGGAGCTACAACAGCTCGCCGCTGTCAGGCAAGGGCAGCCCGGCGCCCTACTCCCCCTCTGCCAGCCCGTCAAAGTTCATGGGCAGTCTTGGCAGCAGCGGACGCCGCTCGTCATTTGGCACATCCACATCTCTCGGTGCTGGACCTGCCGCTGCTTCGTCCCTCTTCTCCGACTCTGCGTCGCCCAGCCCGTCGGCGGGCAAGCGCACCAGCGTCGGCCTGAACAACAAGTGGCTCTACGAGAGGGGACGGCGGTCGTCCAGCGGCGCCTTTGCCCCTCTTCGGTGAGAGGAAGCATGTCTTGTTTCATGAGACGGCAGAACTGGATGACGACGGGATGGACGGGATAATGATGGGTTGTACTTGTAATGATAGAAGCAGCCTTGGCATGGACGAACGAACTGGCGTAAATACTGGACATGAGAGCTGTCGCTTTCCACGGTGCTGACGACATCACGTGCCACTCGAGAAGGCTTCTGACGCTCTTTCTGTTTGATGCCCCAGATTCGCATCCTTTTCGGGCGTCTCCAACCGCCAAGAATTCCTGGCCATTTTTGGGAGCGGGCTTATCGATAAGCACCGGCAATCGCATCTCCCCCACGTCGATTGGCCACTTTGCCTCTACGCCAGGACCGCCAGCGGTGCCCCAAGATACGCCCCCAGTCAACGGACGGGACCTCCATCGTTACGTAGCACCCAAACGAACAACTGCCGCCGCTGCACAACCCCAAACAACAACCTCCGCCATCCTCCCAGGAGTCAGACGTGGACTCCGTCAGCGTCAATCTCTCCTTTGCAATCGCTCAAATACGCACACTCAGCCAAACCAACACACCTGCTGCTGCAACTCTACCTCCATCAAGGCAGGCACACCTTGTCCCTGTGTCATGACCGAGCGCCGTCAGGATGGGTGCTAGCGACTCGAAACTCGTCTTCAAAAAGGGCATCTTCCGGCTCTCCGAAGAGCGGCACATTCCCGCTNTCCCGCTGATGATGCCTACTGGACATCTGTACGTCTCTTCCCCAAGGCTGCCCTCCCTCTCCCGTAGCTGACCGTGCCCGCCCAGTTCTGGGAGCTGCCCGAATCGACCGAAGACGTCTTCAGCCTGTTCGCCCCCGCCGATATCCGCCGCACCAGGGACAATGCCCTCGAAAACCTCGAAACCCTCATCCTAGCCGTGACGTCGCGGCTCTTCATCCTCCGTCACCACCCGTCCTTCCCCGACCACGAGTTCGCTCCCGAGCGCGATGCCCTCAACTGCGTGCGCGTGCTGACGCGCATCCTGCCCTTCATCTACGAGTCCGATAACCTGGGCCAGTGGGAGGAGCGCTTCTTCTGGGGTACACGACGCAAGCGCACGCGTAAGGCTTCGCTGGCTGCGGAGGTGCTCTTTGACGAATCGGCCGGCGAAAACCGCCCGCTACAGCGCCGTGATACGGAGGAGGACTTTGAGGATGCGAAGCCTCTCGCTGAGGAGCTCCTCGACACTCTTGTCGACCTGCTCTTCTTCTCTGAGTTGACGGTGCCCAAGCAGCCGAACGGCAAGCCAAAGGTGTCCTACGCCATCTGGCAGAGCGGCGTCGGCTGCAACACGGCCGTGCCCACGACAAAGGAGCACGAGAGCAACCGCTGCGAGATCCTGCGCCTCATCCTGACCCTTGCTGGCCAGAGTCTGTATGTGACACCCAACGTGCTGCCAGGGCGCGGCGTCCGCGCTCTTACCCACCTGTGCTCGTGCCCAGACAAGCAGGTCGTCCTGTCGGTGCTGTGCTCGCTGCTCAACACAGTAAGTGAACATGGTGCTTCTTCCTCGTGGACTCCCACCTAACACTCCCAGACCCTCAAGTATAACCCCGCCACGTGGCGTGTGCCCTACAACACGCTCGTGTTCCGCGACGAGAAGCAGATCCTGGTCACGTACACGCTGCAGCTTATGCTCGTGCTCGTGCTCTATCCCATTCCCGAGGATGGCTCTGGCGGCGCCCAGAAGAACTACTTCCGCCACTTCCTCGGCCGCCTGCACCGTCCGCAGGACTTCCAGTTCATTGTCGACGGCATGATGCGAATCCTGAGCCAACCGCTGCAGGAGAAGAGCTCGTACTTGCCAACGACGCAACCGCAGGCCCGCTTCGCGCCCGAGATGATCATGCTCTTCTGGGAGGTTACGCAGTGCAACAAGCGCTTCCGTGCCTTTATCGTCGACACGGAGCGCGCTCATGACTTTGTCGTCCTCACCCTCTTCTATGCCCTCGACTACAAGTCGGATGCCTCCAAGCAGGGCGTCGTTCGCATGTGCGCCTTCCTGCTGCAGACTCTTAGCGTGGAGAAGAACTTTGGCGTCAACCTCAACAAGGTTTTCACGGGCCATGACAGTTTGCCGGCCGCTATTCGACTGCCGGGATTCCACGGCTCATATGCCGACTTTCTCATTCAGGTAAATCACGTTCACCTTGAGGAATGTTATGAATACTAACCTCCTAGTCCATCTACAACCTCATCACGACGAGCCAGGGCAAGCTTACGGCCATCTACCCCGCACTGCTTGCTGTCATCAACAACATCTCTCCTTACCTCGAGGGTCTGAGTCAGGTGACGGCCTCGCGCCTGATGCAGCTCTTTTCGTCCATGTCGGCGCCATCCTTTTTGTTGGCCAACGACAGCAACCACAGCCTCCTGAGCGCGCTGCTCGAGTCAATTAACTCGATCGTCGAGCACAAGCACCAGAGTGAGTGGTTTTTATCCACCTCGAGCATTCTTAGCTAACATGAGTAGAAAACCCCGAGCTTGTCTACGCCATTGTGCGCAACAAGAAGCGGATAGAGGCGCTTCGCTCGTTCACACTCGAGTCCGGACAGGAGGAGATTGAGCGGCGGAACCGGCGCCGCAAGGAGGTGGCGGCCGGCGAGGTGGACCCCGGGTCGGTCCGCAGCTCGGTCGAGAGCATCCGCAGCCCGACGACAAGTCACGCACAGCACCCGGGGCTGCAAAACGTGGCCGAGGAGGACGACACGTTTGCCATTGGAGACGATGACGACAGTGACGATGACGACGAGGGCGCACAGCCGACGCCGGCGCGGTCAACAACGAGTGACAGCGTGTCCATGTCGTCACAAGCATCCAACGTTGATGTCGAGGATGCGGTGCCGACGCAGGTGCGTGGCATGTCGGAGAAGGCGCGCGGTAAGATGCCGGCCGGCATGGGCGCTTTCTCGCGACAAAACAGCACAACGAGCCTCGGTGGCTTCCCGGGTGTTGGCGGGCAGGCGGCCAGCACCGTGAGCATCGGCGGCATCGGCAATGGTGGCGGCGGCGCCTTCGAGCCCTCGGCAGGATGGATCGACAGCTGGCTGCCGGAGCTGCCACTGCACACGATCCTCACAGTCATCCAGCAGGTATCAGCACTGCTGCCGCGGCAGACGGGGACGGGCAACGAGTCAGCGTCAGCGGAGATCCTGGCACGGATCGAGCAGATCCAGCTCGTTGGCGTGGACGCGGGAGCGGCGCGAGTACACTCATTCGAGTGGTCACCCCTAGCTCTGGGATGGTATGAATCGCTGGTGTGGAGTTTTGTCTTCACGAGCGAGATTCAGCTTGCGCGCGGCACTGCGGGGGTGTGGAACGGCACGGCTATCAAGCTCTTCCGGGTGCAGGAGACGGCGGCTGCGGGGCCGACGCTGACGTCGCCGAGGGGGGCTGTTGATGCAGTTGGGAGTAACATTGTTTCGAGGATTGGGGCGATGAATATCCGGGGGACGCCGGCGGGACCGAATTTGGGGGATCCGGCTAGTCCGCCGCCGAGGGGGTTGTAGGGGGGGAGTAGGGAGGATGTTTGTTGCATGCTGAGAGGGAGGGAGCAGGAAACAGATACCATTTATTGCACAGGCAGAGATGGAGATCGTGAGGTGATGTGTTTTGGTGACTGGATGTCTGGAACAAGTCCACCCTCGACCCGGTCAGTCTGGAATCAACAATCATCTTGGATCAGGCACGTGAGAGCAAGCTAACTCTGGTACTAGTATAGATTGACATGGAAACTCGAGGAGCAACGGAAGCAGCTCCTATTGAGCATCAGGAGTACCAGAGACACCGCACCACCCTCACCCTCGTCCTCCCTCTCGCCCTTGCGCGTTCTCCACCTCCCACTTCACTCTTGCCGCCACTGCCACTGCCACCGCCCACAACCCTCTTCACCTGCGGAATGTTTCTTTCGGCCGACCAGCAAGGAAGTATCCTATCCGGCTTCTGTCCGCATACGCCCCCGTCCTCACGCCTCTGTCCTGACTAAGTACAGGACATGGGCAGCTTAGCACCGTCCAGCATTGGGGTCAGACCTGAGGTAAAATCATCAGTTCAGCAAAGTCAACAGCCACGCGGAGAAGAAGAAAACTCACCTGAACCTCCAGTTTCCGCGGTAGCTCTGGCCTCCAGTGCTGCATCCCTTGATCTCAAGACGGAGATTCTTCTTGCAGTACTCAAAGTCAAGGTTGCGGCTAGAAGAGTGCCAGCGGCGGACGGTGAAGTTGACCTTCTTGACCCAAGACAGCTGGTAGCAGGCGTTCCTCTCGGTCTTGCCCCTGTAGTTGCCGACGAAGACGTTGCGACAGGCCTTGTCGACAAAGTCGAGGGCTTGGTTCTTGTTGGAGCCCCAGCCCACGCCGCCGAAGTAGCAGGAGCGCTTGGAGAGGGTTGGGGTGAGGGTTGAGTTGGTGGAGTCGTCGGAGTAGTCGTCGAGGAGATCTTCGGGGTCTTCGTCGGGGGACTCTGCGAAGTATTCGTCCAGGTCTTCGTCGGGGGTGGTGCGCTCGGAGAGATCGCGGGCAGAGTTGGCGGGCTCGTCGAGTTGGAGGTCGCTGCTGGACCTGGGGATGGAGTGCGACGCGGCCACGAGGGCGGCGAAGAGGAGGGCAAAGAGCTTGAAGGGGTGCATTTTGCCTTGTTGATCAGACGTCTTCTGGATGAGTGGGTGATAGTGAGGAGCAAAGTTGGAGTGATTGATGGGTGGAGTGATCAAGAGGTCTTCATCCATCATCCCATCACCGCCTTCTTATACGTCTCACATTGTCACTCTAGTTGTCAGTTGCACGTTTGTCGACGAGACTTGTTCACTGGCCGTGATGGCTGAAAGTCCACGTTGGATCGATCATTGGAGCACAAGAGTCAGTATAGTACGCGTATACTTTCAGCCGAAAGTGAGCCTACACAGATTCGAGCCGAGTTTCCAGTCCCATGGCAAGGCTGAGTAGTTTGTTCTGACGTGAGCCGTTCTCATTGTCCGTTACACGCGGGCGTTGATGCATCATTTCAGCGAATTGTACAAGCCACAAGCCATGACTTGGCGGCGAAGGACCGCCGATAGTGTGATATTTCTCTCAAGGCGCTTCGGTTGGACGAATGAGGTATCGTGATGGGTCTATCTGTGAGTTTTGAAGGATCTTGTTGTACGCATGAGAAGGACCCGAATGACTGAGTACGCGTGTTGGTGGTCGGAAGGATCAAATGTACGCCACGGCTGAACTTCCCGCAATCCTTCCACCACATTGGACGGAAGTCTAAGGCTTTCAACGGAAGAGTGCATAGGGCTACAAGGCTGACCACGAGAACGGCGGTGAGGGATTTGCTGTCTTCCGTGTCACGATATTGTGCTGCTCCGTTTTCGTCCACGGGGTGGTCGTTGGTCCACGACAGAGCACATCTTGCACGACTCTGAACACGCGGGACGGGCGTGTTCTCGGTCAGCCCTA
>JACAFV010000199.1:24204-77598 GCA_014635975.1 Plectosphaerella sp. P0831 | reverse complement strand
AGCCGGAGGAGCCGGAGGAAGAGCCCGAGCCGGAGCCCGAGGATACATACTACAGCGAGGGAGGACACCACGACGGAGGCGCTGATTACAGTGGCGATGAGGGTGGTGTCCATTACGGTAGCGAGGACGATTATGACTGAGGTGTCGATGGAACGATATCACAGAGGGAATACAGAATATGGATTCCATCATCCGTCTCATACATTATGGTGCGTCTACCCGTACAATACTGTCCCTTCTCCAGAACGACGGCTCTCATACCCTGCGGTACGGGTGAAATTCTGGCAGTAGTCCTCGCACCCTTTGTCCAGTTCATCGTCCCTTGTTTGCGGTCCATGTTCCAGGGCGATTGTCCTCCACCTCCATTTCGTCCGCCTCCATTTCGTCCGCCTCAGACCCGAAGCCGATACTTTGTTCCTCGGTGCAGAGGCTGTTTCCAGCGAGCGAGCCCTCGGCATCCCGCGGCTCATCTTCGTCCTGAATCTCCAGCCACTCTTCTTCTTCCTCGATGGCCATCAGCTCGTTCTCATCCGTGACAACCAAGTTGTGGCTGTTGTTCTGGTTGTTAGCGAGAGTGGTCTTTCGAGATTCGACCTCGTTGCGGTTCAAGTTCGAGTCGCCTTCAGGGTCACTCTCTACTTGCAAGGCCTCGTCCTTCAAGTCGGCATAGTCCTTGTCGGTGCAGATGTAGGGTTCGGGGAGTTCTCCATGGTAAAGGTTCAGCATGTGGACCTCTTCTGGAGTGCGCCTGACGCCGTTGTCTGCGAGCTCTTCCTCTGCGACCGAAGATGTGTTTTCGTCCGTGATGTTGTACTTCTTGGTGCATTTGGCACAGTGTTTCCGTCCGCCGATCAGTCGAGTTGTGTGACAGAGCCCGCAGAGCTCTGTTGTGCGTCGCTTGTTTTTCGGGACACGGGCCACGACTTCCTCAACTTCTTCGAGAGTTTGTGGCTCTTCTTCTTGTCTTGGGGTCTCCCACACAAAAGTAAGGTTGCTGAACGCTGTCCATCCTCGGATGACGCGCGGGTGGGGTCCTTGATCGGCGTCGGGAAGGGACAGGGTGGACTCGTCGGAATTATCGAAGCAGGATGCGCTCGTGGCTCGCGAAGAGGACGGCGGAGATGGCGTGATAGGCGTGGTCGGCGAGAAATTGTCCGGGGAGTCGAGAAGTCTACGAGCTGTGACTGCGTTGCCAGAAAGCGGAGGTATGGAGATGGGTGATGGCCTGGTCTGCTGCGAGACGCGTCGGGATGCCCGGCGAGTAAAACTCGACTGATCGGACATTGGTGAAGGAACTGTATTGTCCATGGCTTAGAAGGCCTTGCCAAGGGTTGATCTGGTTTCTGAAGCCTTCCACAGTTGCACGTGGTTACTGATTTTGGGGCGTGTGTTTGTTGACCGAGGAAGGGGTTGTTGGGCAAGACTTGGTTTGCGCTCTCCAGGTTACGTCAGTAGAACGAATTTTTCTTGTTGTTTGTTTTGGGAAAGAAATTTCTCGTAACTCGGGAGCTGCTCAAGGGTCGAGAGGCCCTGAAATATAGGTGCTGGACGCTGGGTGCCTGTTCTGCCGGGCTGCACATGTTCCTGCTCGGGCATTCACTTTCTGGACAAAGGCCCAGTTCAACCCCACTGTCTAGGTGGTACAGCAACAACCAAAATATCTGCTTAGATGTCCTTCTTGAAAAACAGAGGAGCTGCTCTTCTTTCTTTCAATGATCATGGCAATTGTTAATCGCAAAATTAGGCTGGACCAAACTTTGGAGTAGAACAGCATTTTCCCATCTGCTTTCAATACAATCGTCAGCCTCATCCCACAGCGCAGGACAGCATGATTCACCCCATATTTTGCGTGGAAGGGCAATGACTTGTTCTCAGAAGGGTGCCGCCCAGATCCTCGATTAGGAGGCAAAAAGGGACGGCGGAAGAGAGGGGTCACTCGACATCTACCCCATTCCCGTTCTCGTAGACGGCATGTTCCCTTTAAAACGTCGCAGCTCAACAGACAACTCATCTGCAGAGAGTAATGTGACTGAGATAACTTCTTGTTTGACCGGATTCTGACCGGCGATAGATACAAACTTGCGGCCATGGCCATGAAAGTGATCAGCTTGCAACCTAGATCGACCTCGGCAACGGCTCGACCTTGCAATGCTGCTCAACCTCTCCAATACATGAACCACGTCAGAAAGACCTATTGGCTTGCGATTCTGGTTCACTTTATCAACGTATCATTAGAATATTATCAAAGCGGAATGTTGCGGATGCGCAAAGCCGGGCTCTCTGCCTTCAGATTACTTCTCCGAGCGTGTTGAGCCTTTCAAGGTAGGCCATCTGAATTCAGTAGATTCAAACTCGAGCCTCCTCGTCGTCCCTTGATGCAAATCGACATGCAGAGTCCACTCGCAGAGAGTTAGCCAGGGTGGATCATTCTTAGAAGCGAATTGCGGATTGCTGTGTAACCCTTGGGGCTCCCCGATATTTTCCGCGCCTGACTCATGTCTTGACCCTTGCTGAAGTCGGGGAGAGGCCCGATGGTCGTCATCGAGCTATATACGCATGCAAATTCGCTTGCTCGGTCACTTCCGGCAACGCCGATGCGCGGCATGGTATGTGCCGAAGGCTGGAATGATCCCTTAAATCCGGCTGTTGGTCTCCAGGTACCCGCATGAAGCACGCATAACCGGCATCGAGTAGCAGGTAGCGAACAATAGTTGCGGCCCACGGCTGGACTGAGTCGATCAGCCCTTGTCAATGTCCAAGCTTGGCCCTAAGTCCGTGATACCGCCGTGTTGGTCACTGCTAAATAAATGTGACACCCAACACCACTCCTCAGTTGACACCCTCACATCAAAGCATCGCCACAAGGATCCCGTCAAGCCATCGTCATTACCATTTCCCTCTGACGACATATCCACCAGCACCTACAACCTAATCAAATCAACCATCATGGCTGTCTCCATCACCGTCGTATTCCCCAACGAGGCCGATGCGGAGTACAACATCGACTACTACATCACGAAGCACATGCCCCTGATCCAGTCTCGCTGGGGAAAATACGGCGTCAAGAGCTGGAGCGTCACCAAATTCGGCAACGGCGTCGACGGCTCGGCCCCCTATATGCCTTCGGTTCTACGGTGACCTGGGACAACCACGAGCAGATCAAGACGGCATCTGCGGTGCCGGAGGTGGGCGAGATCATGGGAGACGTACCCAACTTCTCCAAGAAGCAGCCTGTTTTACTCGTGGGAGAGGCGCTGAAGTGAGGCTCTTTGGGTTTGATTCAGGTGGCAGGGGTATGATCGGGTGGATGGAGTGATCGGACAGTTCTACAAGGATCAAGATGAAGCGTCATCGTCCAAAAGCATGGCTAGGCGGCCTTCGCGGAGTTGCCTATCAAAACTATTCCATTCTTAATTACATCAGCCCCAACAAACTTCCAACATTCTATGCATCGGGGCTCTCTCGGCGCCCTATGACTCCACTATCTCCTTGACCTCGTAGTTGTTCTTTGCATACAAGAACCACAGTGACAGAATGAGAACGAATATTCCTGCCAGGACGGGGGATGCGTAGTTCATCTGGTCGACAACGACAGGCAGGTAGTAAGGGAAGCAGTAGAAGACGAGGGCAACCACCGACCATGCCAGCATGATGATGTTGGCGACGAGGCCGAGACGCGGGTACCAGAAGGGACCATGCTTGAAGTTGGCACGTCCCTGGGACAGAACGAGTACGACCGGGATGCTGTAGCTGATGTACTGCAGGAGAAGACCGGTGGAGATGAGCGAGTTGAAGGCCAGGTCCGAGGCGAGGTAGAGACAGCCAAAGATGGCAGTGCCCGCGGCGGAGAAGATGAGCGACCATGTGGGTGTATGCAACGGCGCGGGGGTAATCTTGCTCAGGTGACGGTGCAGAGGGAAGCCAGCCTCGCGACTGATGGTCCAGGCGAGACGAGACTGCCAGGTCTGGATGGACCAGACGGCGCCGGCGGTGGTGATGAGGACAGGAACCCAGAGACCGACGGCGGCGGCCTTGCTATTTGTGATGCGGAAGAAGAGAGCGAGGGCCGAGTTGTCGCCTTCGCCGTCGATGGCGTCGACGTTGATCAGGACAGAAGTGATGACGAGGAGGCCGGAGGTGAAGCCGACGGCAATGGTCCAGAGGAGGGCTTTGGGGATGTCGGTGCTTGGGCGTGGCATCTCCTCGGCCAGATGGGTGGCGACATCGAGGCAGGAGAAGCTCCAGTTGGCGCCGTTCATGCCGATGATGAAAGCGATTCCCTTTTGCCATCCCGAGACGTTGACGGAAGTGAGGAAAAAGTCGTGGGCGGACATGCGGTTGCTGGAATCTGACATGGCGAAGAGGGCGATGAAAATAGTTCCGATGGTCAGACAGCTGAAAAGAAGCATGGCCTTTGAGATGCGTGGCAGGATTGTCTCGAAGCTGGCGCCAAAGACGGTCAGGATGTTCAGAAGCTGGAAACCGACGAAACCCATCCAACGCTTGTAGACGAAATCGGGGTTGAGCAGGCTGATGATGGCGCAGGCACCGGTAGGCACGGACAAACAGGCTGAAGATCCCGTGGCCACGGCGGCGAGCCAGCTAACGAGAGCGGTGAGGTAGGAGAGGAAACGGCGGGCACGAGGCGGGGCAAGACGGTTGACCCAAATGTATTGTCCGCCAGGATGAGGCATGGCGGAGGAGAGCTCGGCGAGGGTGGTTGCTGTGGCGAGCCCGACGATGGCTTGGACGAGGAAACCCCAGAAGAAGAGAGGGGTTCCTCCCATGGGGAGGGTGCTGCCGAGAACGAGGAGGAGGCCGACGGCGGTGTTGGTGGTGCCGTAGCCGATGCCGAGTGCGGAGAGGGTGGTGAAGGGTTTGATGTGTTGGACGGTCACGTCGCCGTTGTGGAGGGAGCCGGATTCTGCGGCGGAGGGAGAAGACTTTTCGGCCATGATGGCGGGGATTTTTGCGGACGCGCCGGATGATGAGGGGCGGTCGGGATATTCCATGGCAGGTCTGAGCTGATATTTTGAGGGTATTTGAGAGGCGACGATGCGTCGATGGTTGACTGTCATGGAGTATCGTGGGGCTCAAGTTGCCATGTGGACGTGGAGTCTCCCCCTTTTTATCAAAACGCCCCTCGACGGCGCAGGGACCGAGCTGTCACTGCTTCAGCCGGCATGATGGGCCTGTTTGCGGGGAAGCGAGCGATCGCGTGGATGTCTATCTGGCCGTGATAGCGCCTGCGACGGGCCTGGCCTTGGGGGAGATAACGGGCTACGCGCGATGGAGGGCTAGTCTCGGATTGTGGTCTCGTGGTGGTATCGATGAGGGAGGAGGAGGCTTGTGCCCGTTTGGGCAAGGGGATCCGAAGGGGGGGCTGATAAGGATCGGGGAACTGGGAGCGAGCGAGCTGGACTGACCGGCGCCGAACTCGCAAGTTGCCGGCCGAGGGGAAGATGTTCGGAAGATTATTCGGACGGCAGATTCAGAACTGGAAGCTGGCTGCAGTGAACAGGCCCAGAAAGTTGCCCGTTTGAGCAAGGTCAAATGTCGTACAGGCAACATGAGGGGGAGGTGGGCACGGCGATGAGTGGTGGGGGTGATTATTTACTGGCCTCCCCTCCCGCACTAATGGAGGGGTTCATCCTGACGTCAACCCGCTTTACAGCAGTCGACCTTCTGTAAGCCCCTCTGTACTACAGTACCTAAGCTCCAAGCTCACCAAGCTTCATTCACCCGCTCGTCTTCTCTCCCTCCCCTCTTTCTCTCTGCCACACAGCTTCATCTACATCCTCCGCCATGTCCTCCATCGAAATCACACTGCCCAACGGGCGCAAGTATGCCCAGCCGATGGGCCTGTTCATCGACAACGAGTTCGTCGCCGCCAAGGGCGAGTCGTTTGCCGTGCTCAACCCCACCACCGACGAGGAGATTGCCACATTCCAGGGTGCTTCCGAGGCAGATGTCGACAGCGCCGTGGCTGCAGCTCGGCGTGCTTTCGAGGGCGAGTGGTCCGACCTCGCTGCTGTCGATCGCGGCGCCTTCCTCTACAAGATTGCGGACCTCCTCGAACGCGACAGCGAGCTGCTGGCCAGTATCGAGGCCTTCGACAATGGAAAGCCCTACTCGGTTGCCCTGGCCGAGGACCTGGGCGAGAGCATCGGCGTGTTCCGCTACTACGCCGGTGCTGCCGACAAGATCTCTGGACGCACCATTGAGACCTCGCCGGCAAAGCTGGCCTATGTCCTGCAGGAGCCTTTGGGTGTCTGCGGGCAGATCATCCCCTGGTGGGTGTCCCTCCCCCTGAGTGTCAATGATGGACCGACCCTGAAGCTAACCCCTGTGCCCTCCAGGAACTACCCCCTGATGATGCTCGCATGGAAGGTCGCCCCAGCCCTCGCCTGCGGCAACACCATCGTGCTCAAGCCCGCCGAACAAACCCCCCTATCAGCCCTATACTTTGGCAACCTCCTCGTGGAAGCCGGCCTACCCAAGGGCGTGGTTAACATCATCCCCGGTCTCGGGCGTACCGCTGGCGGCGCCCTTGCCAGCCACCTGGACGTCGACAAGATTGCCTTTACAGGCAGCACCGCCACCGGACGTGCGGTGATGAAGGCAGCAACAACGAACCTGAAGAACATCACGCTCGAGTGCGGCGGCAAGAGTCCTAGTATTGTCTTTGAGGATGCCGATCTTGACCAAGCTGCCAAGTGGTGCCATGTCGGTATCATGGGCAACATGGGGCAGGTGTGCACTTCGACATCTCGCATCTACGTTCATGAGAGCGTTTATGATGCGTTTTTGGAGAAGTTCGTCGCCGTCACCAAGGAGAATGCCCAGGTTGGCGATCCCTTCGGCGCCGACACGTACCAAGGGCCGCAGGTGTCGCGGGCGCAGTATGACAAGATCCTGTCGTACATTGACGCGGGCAACACGAGCGGCGCCAGGCTGCTGCACGGAGGAGCCAAGGTCACCGATAAGGGGTACTTCATCGAGCCGACCGTCTTTGCGGATGTACGTCTCAATTTTCATCTCCCCGAAGTTGCTTGTTTGCTGACATTTTCTAGACCACCGAGGACATGTCCATCGTCAAGGAGGAAATCTTCGGCCCCGTCGTGGCCATTTCCAGCTTCAGCACCGAGGCTGAGGTCATTGCCAAGGCAAACGACACATCGTACGGACTCGCGGCGGCGCTGTTCACGGAGAAGATCCGCCGCGCCCACAAGGTCGCCCGCAAGCTGCAGGCCGGCATGGTTTGGATCAACTCATCGGGAGACTCGCATTACGGCATTCCGTTTGGAGGATACAAGTCGTCGGGTATTGGGCGCGAGCTGGGGCAGTATGCCATTGATGCGTATACCCAGCCCAAGGCGGTCCATGTAAACTTGGGGACAGACTTGTAGAGCACAAGTCACTGAAGCGTTGGTCGAGCCATCCACTGAAGCCATTTAATTTCACTGCCTAATGCCCTGAACATGGCCCCTGACGACTGGTGGAGACTGCCCTGGTGGTGCTCACGCCCCCGATCCGGCCCCTGAAATTCGCCACAGTGACAACATTAAAGAACCGTTGTAGAACTCGCCTGCGTCGTCCTGATCTGATCGTAGAGGGGGCACAGTTCCTGCAGGCCATGAAACGTGCGTGACAAGCTGGCAAGCTGGGCGGGAACAGACTCCCAGGCCTCGCAGACCTCTATTGAACCGAGTGGTTCACCATTGTCCTGGGTCACGTCTTGCCGAAGGAGGGAAAGTGCTGATGCAGCCCTGGCACAGACTGCGGTGTGAAGGATGGCGTAGGCGGAGGTCCACGGCATCGGGACGGGGTTGACCATCCCTCTCTGGAAATGTACCAACAGAGCCCCGCAGGTGGAGAGATAGTCATGTAGGCCACCGACCGCCTGCTGTTGCACGCTGTGGATATCACTGGTGGTCCAGGCAGCGAGCTGAAAGGCAAGAGTCTGGAAGAGCGGAGACGCATGGTCGAGGAGTGTGCCGGGCAAAACCGCCATGTCTGGCCGTGGCGGGCGATCGTTTCTTGCGGCGTAAACAAGACTGGCCCTCTGGGCCAAAGAAACCAGGACAGCAAGAAGCTCAGTACCTCCGCTGCTCGCAGGGGTCTGGACGATGATCAGTTGAACCGAGATTTCCTCGAAGACGGCAAAGGGCATACCTCGACACTGATATCTGCATCGTCAATGCCAAGTGGCCTGCCCAAGGAGATGGAGACAAGTCTGGAGCAGTGTGTGAGCGGCAAAAGCGCAGCACCTCCAACACGGCGGTCGGAAATCCCTACCTATCCAAGACGTAGGCCACCCAAAAGAGTTTCTCCTTCTCCATGTCTTCAGGTGTCTGCATTTGTTTTGTACGTCTGACCGGTCTGTGGTGAAGGCCGAGGGCGACGGCAACCTGGAGGGTGAGCCCGAGAAGATGCCAAGTGCTCCCGGCGGCGCAGTGGAAGAGTGAGAAAAGCGTGACCAGAACGAAAAGCTGGAGGGTCCGCAGGTCCGTCTTGAGGGCGTCGATGGCGTCAAAGGCCCCCTCTAGGAGATGGACGGCGTGGTAATGGGACACGGGGTCGCCTCCGGGCCGGAGCATCGCGCCTAGGGCCATGCTCATGTGGGCGGCGGGAGACTCGGCGACGGCCGTTTCAGCTGACGACAGGATCGGCAGGCATGGCTAGACCGTGGTGAAAAAGACGTCGAGGTAGGCCTTCGACAGAGAGGGGTTCTGGTCCTGGAACGCAGAGCCGGGCGGGCGCCGTTGTCTGACGCGGGGAATGAGCGAGTTCGGCTGCGCTGAATGGTAGGGCGACTTGTTGTCAACAGCGACGGCGGCCCAAAACATGTCCCCGAGGCTGTAAGAGAGGATTGGATGGAGGCGGGCCGAGTCGCCCTCGCCTATCGCGGCCCAGTCGAACGACTCGGCGTTGTCTTGATGATGGAAGGTAACGTCCAGCGTCGAAGGTGAGGGCATGCCGCCGCCGCCGTCACTCTGATCTGGACGTCCACCGCCATGGCTCCCTGCGCGGTGTTCGAGCGCCGCGAGTTCGGCCTCTAGTCCTTCGAGATATCTGGAAAAAAAAGGCGTCGGTCAGGTCTGCTTGCGGCGGGGGTTGGAGAAGTTTCAAGGAGCGAATCAACTTACCCAGGCGGCAATGAGCTCGCAGCCCGACTGGAATCGAGGTCGGAGTTGAGGCATCGGATGTTACGCCGGGCGCAGCTGCCGCATCGCGGCGTCTTCAGGTCACACTGTGACGCTTCAGCACGTCGAACCCTCGAGTCGGAGAGTGTGGAGCGGCGGGACCTTGGCTTTGCTTCTCCTGCATTGTTGGCAGGCGGTGTTCATCTCTGCTCGGGATCAGATGGCCGTGAGATAGAACAGAGTCGCGTCTGGGGTGGTCGTTCTTGCCCTGGGAATTGGAGGTGCACTGGCAGCGAGATGGCGCTGAGATGCCCTGAGCATGGGCGCCGTTAGCGGACGTGATGAAAACACGGGGCCCCGCAAGGTCCGGAACCAATCAGCGACAGGTTTTATCTGATCAGGTAAGGCATCCCTTGTGCCAACAGACGCCGTCTGCCATTGTCACCACGACCTCTCTCCTTGTCCTTGCCTTCTCTGGCCTCCACCTCACCTGGATGCTTCTCACCGCATCCTTGACTTGCGATCTCATTCCATTTAGGAGTCAGACCGTATCGAATGTGAGTCAGCAACCAAATGGTTTCCAGATTGGCACAGACACGTGCCATGGTCGCGCCTCTTCCCCTCCCGCTGTGTTCGACTCCTGGCCGAAATGTCGGACAAGTCAATCCTCGCTTGTAAGCGCTGCAAGGTCAAGAAACTCAAGGTATGATGCCTCCTCCTGTCCCGAGATCACGCTGACGAAAGCTCCCGTATGACAGTGCGATGCCGAGCCCAAGACATGTGCGAATTGCACCAAGGCCGGCAGTGTCTGCCTCCAGGCTGACTCGAGGTCAAAGAGAGAATTTCGCCGTGGGTGAGTCGGTTCTTCCGACGTTTCACTGGCTGCACTCTTCTGAACCGACCGCAGATATGTCGAGGAACTCATCGAACGCATCGATTCTCTGAAGAAGGCGGAGCAGCACCGCCAGGAGACGCGCACGAGCCGCGGCCAATTCGACCCCATCTCCCCTACCAGTTCCAACGCCGAAGCCACCTATCATAGTGTAGGCAGCGTCATCAAGTACGGAAGCCGGGCCTGCACATGCCGAACAATCGCACATGGGATTCTGACGTGAAAATTCAGCATGGTGCGCCTCGTCGAGGCCGCAGTACCGTCCCCGACCGCTCCCCGGGCGACATCGGCAGCAACCACCTCCATGCAGATGGCGTATGCAGCGGTCGTGGCAGATCCTGGGGGCCAACCCGTAACCCCGTCAGCTCTACCTTCCGAAGACGTTGCCCAGAGCCTCTTCTCTTCCTAGTAGGTGCCTCTCGAACGTACCTTTACTACTCTACTTGCTGCAGTCTGCTTACGGGTTTGACAAAGTCTGGACGGCCTGCACCTCCTGCACCCGTTCGTGCAACGGTCAACAGTGCTTCACGAGCTCCACGAGACTTATGCGCGTCCAAAGACCCGCAACAGTCAGTCTCTGTTCCGCGTCAACATGATCTTCGCCTTGGGTTCCGTTAGCCTCTTCCGGGGCGGCCTACACCACGTCTCGCCCATGGACTACTACGCTGCGGCCATGCAGCACGCCGACGCAGCCATGGGTCTAAACGGGTTGCTTCATATTCAGGCTCTTCTTTTCGTGCTTATCTTCTCTCTACAGCACGACGTTGGCGGTACGCAAAACCCCTGTTGGCCCCTCCCTCATCGGCATCTGTGGCTGACGCAAGTACGCCCTGCAGTCGGGAACAAGTGGGATCTGGCCCGGGTCGCGATGCGCATGTGTGTCGAGAGCGATTTTCACAGGAGCAGTCGGAAGCTCGATCCCATGGCGGAACAGATGCGCCGTCGAGTATTTTGGGCCTGCTACATCGCCGATCGCCACAGCAGCTCTGTCTTGGGCCGGCCCCTCGCTCTCCAGGACCACGACATCCAAGTCGAGGTCAGTTCCCCCATCCATAACGACCCTGTTATGGTGCGCCCGGTTGCTCACCTCTTCAGCTGCCCATCGATGCCGACGACGACCTCATCGAGTCGAGGAGAGAAGAGGGTCAATTGTTGCGCGGCCCTTCCGAGGTTGCGGCGCAGCTACACCAAATAGGCCTTCGGCGGATCACGGCCAGGATCGGCACGCAGCTGTACCGCCAGCTGCATTCCCGAACTCCACGCGACCTCCGGGCTGCTGTGAGCGCCATAGAGGCAGACCTGGACCATTGGCGCGAGATGTTCCCCGTCGTCGCGGAGCCCCGGACGGTCTACGAGACTTCCCAGTGGAGAGACCTCAACTACTTCAGAGAGCGTCTCAAGTGCTACCGGCTCCTCGTTCTGACGGGCGGGGACCCCGAGAACGCGGATGGGAACGGGACACTGGCCTCCAACCTGTCCCATGCGCTCCACGACGCGGACCAGATCGCGAGGCTCTACCAGTCCCTCCGCACGGCCGACAAGCTCATCCTCAACTGGACCTGCGTCCACGACATGATGTCGGCGGGCTTCTCCACTCTATGCTGCAGCATCGCCCTGCGCCAGCTGTCGGCCACCATGCCGGACATATCTGAGACGATCCTCGCCGTCATCGGCATCCTTGAGTACATTGCCGAGCGATGGGCCCCCGTCCGGAGCCACCTCGAGGCGTTCCGGTCACTCGCCAGACGTGTGGCAGAATCGGACCAGCAGGCTGTCCCTCGGGACGAGTTACGACCGTTTTCGACAACGGCAGTAACAGCTGCGGTAGGCTTTGGCATCGATGGAGGTGGCCCGGAGACCGCCAGTGGTGGCTTCGGGGGAGACGGTGGCTTCGGGGGAGACGGCGCCTTCGCCGGCGGCGCCAACATGTGGGATGCCGCCATGGCGGCATTCCTCGACGCACCGCTCGATCTGGAAAGCATCGAATGGGGCGCGATTGACTGGGGCGCCATGGAGATTCTCGCCGGAGACATGGCCGGAGGGCTGCCCGGGGGGAATCTTGCAGGAGATGGTGTGTGAGATGGTGTCGGAGGTTGGATGGACACACCTGAGGGTCATGTCCGAGGGGCGTGCCTGGACATGTCCCAGCGGCGACTTGCGACCTCTGGGGTGTCCCGGCCCCGCTCCGAGAGGTGTCACTGTCACCAGTCACTCCAAAGTCGCCAGCTCTCGGATATGTCCGACTGAGGCCGATTCTTCGGCACGCAACCACGCCGTTGCCGCGATGGCAAGAGGAGAACGTTCGATCTTCCTGCACGATGCGAGTAATCGAAGGCGTGGCGTGAGCTTCCCCCGCATTCCCGACTTATCCTCATACATAGAGTTTGGGGTATTTCAGGACCCTTGCGCTCACCCATTGGACTGTTATTCACCCACCCAACAAACAACACCGAACTTCAAGCACTAAGCACCCCCAAGTCAATCTCCATCTTCCTTCTCCCTCCCTTTCTCGTCCCCAGCCAACGCCATGCCTCCTGCATCTATCACCGAGCCCCATGACGTCGCGGCCGTGGCCAACGGCGCCAAGCTGGACGCCAGGTCAGCCGTCTTCAACAAGGCCGGCACTGACCTCCAGTCAATGGCTGTCGGCGCCCAGACCAAAGATGGCCGGAGCACGGTGCCCACGATCCCAAAGTTTCAGACCAAGGAGGAGGAACAACGATACTGCAAGCAGCACCTCGTGGCCGCCTTCCGGGTCTTCGCCGAACGGGGCTACGACGAGGGCGTGGCCGGCCACATGAGCCTGCGCGATCCCATTCAGCCGGATCACTTCTGGATCAACCCGTGAGTGAGCTCAATTCGTCTTAAGGTTCGTCGCGCTGACATGTGTTCACCCACGCAGCTACGCCATGCACTTTGCCGACATCACTGTCTCGGACCTCGTGCTCGTCAACGAGGACGCCGAGGTCGTTCAGGGCGACCACGCCGTCAACGCGGCCGGCTTCTCCATTCACAGCGAGATTCACAAGGCCCATCCGTGGGTCAATGCCGTTTGCCATGCTCATGTAAGTGGCCTCCCATGGGACGTACTCTCTCCAGTTGCTAATGGTGCCTGCAGACCGTCTACGGAAAAGCCTACTCCGTCTTCGGCAAGAAGCTGCCGCCGGTAATGCAAGACTCTCTCCGCTTCTACGGCTCCCACAGTGTCAACCTCGATTACGGCGGCGTCGTGCTCTCGTCCGACGAGGGAAAGAACATTGCCGCCACGCTCGGCCCTCGCGACAAGGTGTGCATCCTGCAAAACCACGGGCTCCTCTCCGTGGGCGAGACCATTGACGAGGCCGCGTACTGGTTCGTGTACTTCGACAAGTGCTGCCAGCCCCAGCTTGCCATCGATGCCGTCGTTCATGCGCAGGGCGACGAGTCGAGGCCCAAGGAGGTGGACCACGAGACGGCCTTCTTCACAGAGCAGCGGATCGGAACTCGGCACAGAGGCTGGCTCAACTTCCAACCTTATTACACCAACATGGTGCGCAAGACGAAAGGCGAATTTTTGCTGTGAAGGAAGGGTATTGGCTGGGAAAGCTTGACGTATGTACATGAGATTATTGTCTGTCAAAATTGATGTTTCGTTTTCGCTCGCGTGGAAACATCGTGACCGGTTCAGGCCCTTAGGCCCTACTGGTGTTGAAAGATAAGGGCCGGGCCGGCCCCAGCACTGGACTCGGACCCAATCGACCCCCCGCGCCCAGAGCCCATACAAAGGGCCACTGAACCCCGCGATTGTCTATCCAGCACCACCCACCCCACTACAACCCAACCATTACCATGGACTCATCCTCGAAGTCATCTCACTCCAAGTCGCGGAACGGCTGTCTCCGATGCAAGGCGAAGAAGGTAAGAATCGCTATCCTCACAGCCTGCTGCCTCCCTAACATCCACAGACCAAATGCGACGAGCGGAAACCAGCCTGCGCACGATGCGAGGACCGCGGCTTCCAGTGTCCCGGGTACGCCCTCGACATTCGTTGGTCCCATAAACACCAAGTCCGCGCCGAGAGATCATCAATCAGAGATGGCCCTCCATCGCGCCCGCGCAGCAGAAACTTAGGGAGGAGACAGCAGACGGGCGATGCTGGCGTCCCGCCAATGTTCAATCCCGACCAGGCCTGGCTGGGCTCACCATCGCAATGGGATCTGTTCATGCCCCAAGAGCTGATGTTCCCCCTCGAAGAGCCCGCCGTCGCCGCCTTTCCCCCGACAGAACAGCCAAACCCTTTTACCCTACTCGTCACCGATGCCGATCTCATGAGCACAGCATGGACTGTCGATAACGACTCGTCTCCATCAGGAAGCGTTGAGGAGGTCCCCGTCGTCGAGCCGGCAATTGAAGACAGCACGATCCAGGCAGATGATCCCTTCCCCGCCGACCAACTCGAGACCATCCCGTTCCCCTCTGCACCCCGCGAGATCTTCAACATCCCCACCGCCCTCTCCGAGTACTTCTTCCGTGAAGTCATCACCCTCTACTGCCTCTGGGACAGCAAAGCCAACGTCATGCGCAACATTGTCGAGACTGCCTGGCAATCCTCCGGCGCCCTCCACCACACCGTCCAAAGCATGGCCGCCGCCTGCCTCTCCGAAGACTTTCCCCATCTCCAAGCCGTCGCCCGCGCAGAACACCACCAAGCTCTGGCCTTGGTCGGAAGCCAACCCTCGCCATCAAGTTCAACCGCCCGCAACGCCCTCCTCTTGGCTGCCCAACTCCTCGGCCACACATCCAGCTGGCTAGCCCCCCAGAACCTTGCCACAGACATGTTCAGAGCCAGCTGCACCATGCTCAACTCCGTCTCGGACGAGATCAATCCAGACCCGAGCTTCGCCTTCTTCAGCGACGCAATGGATTACTGGGCCATGCTCCTCGTCTACCTCACCGACAGCAGCCAGCTCGGCGACTACCGCCGCCGCAACACCAGCACAGCCGAACCACCCTCCACCTCGGCCGAACCACACCCTTACTCAGGCATATCCCACGAAATGGTCCGCGTCCTCACTGACGCTGGCATCCTCATCTTCCAGTACCGCAAGCACATGTCCGCCGTACGTTTCATGACCGAGCGCGATCTTGATGTCTTCAAAACCGCCCTCCGCGAAGCCCGCCGTCTCGAACGCGTCCTCCTCGCCCATCGCGCCCCAGACCTCACCCGCTTCCGCGACCCCGGCGATCCAAAAACACCCCTCCGCCACCTCGGCCTCATGGACGAAGCATACCGCTGCACCGGACTTCTCCAACTCTACCGTGTCTTCCCCGACCTGCTCGCCGAGCGCTACGCCCCTTGGGATCGTGAACGTCTCCTCAATCCCCTCCCAGCACAAGGCGAACCCTCCCCGCGCGAGCGTCAGGCTTGGTTGACCAAACTGGCCATGCACATCCTCGGCATCCTGCGAGACATTCCCTTTGAATCGCGCACCCGAAGCGTCCAGCCATTTGTCATGGTCGCCGCCGCGAGCGAGCTGCGCAGAGATCCCCATCATCTCCAGCAACCAGCTGGCGGAGCCAATGAAGCCGCCATCCCCATTGACAAGACGTCCATCGAAGTCGCCCGCGCGAGAAAGTTTGTCGGTTCCAGGCTTGCTGCATACACGCACATTTTACCGCTGAGGAAGAGTCGCGTCATTTTTGAGCTGATTAACAGTGTCTGGTCGGCGATGGACGCTGGGGAGGAAGATGTGTATTGGTTGGATGTCGCCTATGAGAAGAAACTGGGCACAATGATGGGGTAATGGCTTTCAATTGTATAAGATGTTTCTCGTCGTCTAAAGCCTTGCCTCCTTTGGTCCGTTGGGCATCGCGAGAGTCGTAAACTTGAGCACCGTCTTCTCCGCCGTCAGTTCTGTTCGCAGCCGCTCCTCTGTCACCATGAATGCCTGGGGGAACCAGTCGCTCACATCCTCTCCCAGCACCATGCCTACCAGTGCTTTTCCCGTCAACCAGCACTTGTCCATGCCGTAGCCGTTGAATCCTGCCGCGATCCACTGCCCGTCGTCTTCGACTGACCCTGTCACGGACGCTGGCACCTGCCCTACGACTGGCAGCCCGTCAGCTGTATGGCCCTGGATGCCCGTCCAAATGGCCTCGATCTCTGATGTCTTCTCATCGCCCCAACCTTCGAGGAACATCCTCGGCAGCACGGTAGACAAAGCCTGCCGCGAGACCTGAGGCACCTTTGTATCGTCCGACGTGAGAATGTCCCGCATGTGCGCCGTCTCGTTACCAATCCAGATCCGCCCCGTCAACGCATTCTGCTGCAAGTAATACAGCCCCGTGTCAAAAAGTCCCGTCTCATGGTCGAGTGTAGCCTTGTGAGCAAGACTCCAGGACCGCGAGGCTCCCAGGTTTTTGAAGTCTGGGCCGGGCTTTTGCTCTGTCATTGTGCCTCGGAAGGGGTAGACCCGGCCTGCGAGCTTAGGCAATAGGTGAGAGGCATGTGCGTTGGTACAGTGGAGGACCTTTCGCGCTCGGATGATGCCTCGAGGGGTGGTGATGACGTAGGGGTAGTTGACGTCCTCGTCTGGCAAGTACTTGATTTGCTGGACTGGGGTGTTGGCCTCGATGGAGAGACGGTTGGGGAACTGCTGGAGGAGACGCTCGTAGAGACCGGTGAGGAGACGATATGGCCAGATGGCGCCAGCTTCGTGCTCAATCGCCCCTGAAACGTCTTTGATATTCCATCTCTAGGGACTTTTTAGTAGGATTTCCCAGTTCAAAGAGGAAGTCAAACGTACCTCGGCAACATTCTCCCTCTCAATGATGCGATGGTAACTGCTGTACTCGGGGACCGCCCGCTGAAAGTCCAACACTGACTGCCTCGCCGATTTCCAGGTCTCGTCATCGGCAACCGACATGACCTTGAGCACATCACGGATCTGGCATGCCTCCTGCAGCTCAGTATCGAGTCCTCGCACCATCTTCATGACATGCTCAATGTTGAGGATGCTGAAGCGCGTAATTTGCTTCGCCGCCTCGACGCCAAACTGTCTTGCGAGAGGGCCAAAGGTATGACCTGACGCTGTGACGAGATGGCCGCCGTTCCGACCAGTCGCGCCGCTGACGAGCGTGCGTGCTTCCAGGATCGTGATGTGTGCATCCTGGACGGCATCATGCTCGAGTAGGGCTTTCGTGACGCTGCAGCCTGTGATTCCGGACCCAATGACGGCAAAGTCGGTCTTTTGAGGCAGTGTAGGCGACTGGATGGATGCCAGGGAGTGAACGGGGACTTGCCAGGCCGAGATGGTTGGATTTTCCCGCGGGAGACCTGGGTCTTCGGCGATGGCTTTGGAGATGTTCATGGCGAACCTCGACATGGCCGAGTCTGCAAGGTCAGGCATAAGTTCAAAGGCAGGATTGAATTACTTACTGAGATGTGGTGACAGTGAATCATCCTGGCTTCGCCTAGGCTCGGTGCTCACTGTGACGCCTGAATCCATGGTGAGGCTTGGGTGGTTGGCGGACGAAATAGGGGCTTCAAGAGCAGAGGCGGCACAATCGGTCAACCACTGTCTGCTTGAATGATTCTCGTCTTTTGATAGGAGTTCCCATGTTACTTCCAGCACTGATAACGTCACCTCAATTGGAGGAGGCCCTGTCGGGGCTAGTCGTGGCGTGGTCGCTGTGGTGGTGTGGAGAGGAAAGCCGTCTTCGCTGCCGACTTCCCCTTTGAGCAAGTGTATGCGATCGCGCCCCCTGTACCCCACCGCCGTCTGGCCTGCGGTGAAGCCTGGGGAAGATAAGTCGGGGAAACCGCATGACTAATTCCCAAAGTGGTTACTGATATCGGGAAGACTTCACACCATGTAGAACACGCTTTCGGTTATGATTCCAGGTTGGACGATGCAAGCGATCTTCTTGGAGCGCACAAGCAGGGATGAAGCTTCTATCTGGCCAGTGATGCCGGCCCGTGACCCAACAAGGAATCTAGCATCGGCTCATCACTGTTGCATGGATTTCGGTCGCGAGCACTTCGTGTCCAATCGTTTATTGAGATATTGAGATGACAGACTTCAACACCCAACTTCCCTTGACCATGGCCATTGATCTGGTCTCCATGGTTCTGCTGGTCTACCACGGAATGACATCACCCTCATGACTCCGGAAAGTGCCGGTGAGATCAGCATGCTCAAATGAAAACGCGGTCTTCACCATGTTGGCCACGCTGGTCTCCACCGAGATGCCGCCCAGGGCGTTGTGGTCCATGCCGACAGTGAGATCCGTGTCCACCAGGCCCGGGTGGAGCATAAAGGCGGTAAGCCAAGGCTCCTCGAAGGACAAGAGACGGATGAACCAGTTGAGAGACGCTTTACTGCCACCGTAGGGGCTCGAGGTCTTGGGGAAAAGATGAAAAAGCTCCTGAGATCCGATGGAGCCAATGATTGTCGAGATGGCAACGAACTTGGCGGTCCCAGTCGGGCTGGTCTTGAGCAGGTCCGCGGTGGCTTGCGCAAGGGTCAAGGGGCCGAGAACACTGACGTCGAAGTGCTTGCGCGCGTTGGCGGCAGTGGTGCTGAGAACGCTGCCGCCACCCTGGCCGATACCGGCGTTGGCGATGACCACGTCGAGGAACGTGACGCCCTGTTTGCGAATCTCGGCCACGGCATCGGCCGCGTCGGTCTCAACGGCAGAGTCGAGCTTGACGATGATAAGCTTTGTGTCGGGGCCCTTTGGCAGGTCGGCGAGCGCCTTGGATGAAGGGTGAGATGGATCGCGAACAGCAGCGACGACAGTGGTGGAGGACTTCTGTAGGATACGCTGGACAAAGCCCTTGCCAATGCCGCGGTTGGCACCAGTGATGAGGTAAGAGGATGGAGCGCTCATTTTGTTCTGAGGTTATTGAAGTGTGATGACGATGGATGATGTGATAAGATGCAGATGGATGAAGCAGTACGAATCTACATATTTATCCTGGGTCAGAATGATGGTGAGCCGACACGATGCCATCATGCCTCCCGAGTCTGTGGATTTGAAATCATAGATCAGTAACGCTGCATTCAAATGATGTGGTATTCATGCGTTTACTAAACACGAATGACTCTGGAGCCCGGACATCATGACATATTCCATGCCCTTAATTCCAGCCCCTAAACGCCGAGGACCCCCTGGAGTCCCCATCGTTTGACGTGACTCGTAGCGCACTCGTCAATGTTGACCCACTACGGTCCGGCCCAGCGCATCGTTCAGTATCGAAGTCGAGCAGCTGGGACTCTCGAATTTGAAAGACACGTGC
Organism: Plectosphaerella sp. P0831; assembly: GCA_014635975.1. Lineage (NCBI taxonomy): Eukaryota > Fungi > Ascomycota > Sordariomycetes > Glomerellales > Plectosphaerellaceae > Plectosphaerella > Plectosphaerella sp. P0831. The sequence goes on along the minus strand of JACAFV010000199.1, from coordinate 58,280 downwards.
GTCATGAGGCGAAAGTAAGTGCGGTTAATGCTCAGTTTAGCAGTAGAATGCCGGTTCTAGTAAATGTACAAGTGGATCTCTGCCCCCCTCAGGGGCCCGTCGGTATTGAATAGGCTTCAAGTGCTTACACCCGCCTGTACCCCGCAGCCTAGGAGCCCGTTATTGCAGGGCCCTGGCGCCAATGTACAAATGAACCAGTATCTTGAGGCGCCTAGGGTGCTATGCCTTCAGGACACCGCCGAATGGCTTCAATTTTCTACTTCAAGTTCCATCCCGCGAGCTGCTGGATGTCGTTGAAAGATGCCAGATCGAACGTTCGGGCCAAGCGAGTACCTCCACGTCCAAACTCCTCGCTCGTGACGTTGAGAAGCAGAACCGAAGTCGAAGACGTCAAGAGACCGGGAAACTGGCTGTCAAAGATATCAGAGATCTCCGCGGGCGTCAAGGTGTCCTTGCCCTTGGAATCAACCTGTTCCTGGAAAACCTCGATGTACCTCCGAGTATGCTCAATGTCGGCTCCGCCATTGAAAGAGTCAAGAGATGTCGTGTGGCCAGGGATGACGTTCTTGGGGCTCAGGCTTTCGATGAACTCCGACGTCGAAAGCCACGCTTGCGTCAACGCCGGTGACAGCATGTCGGCAAGCCACAAGTGCAAACTACGGCCATAAACTGCGTCTCCGGCTATCAACGTGGAGATGCTCGGGATCCAAAAGATCGTTTCGTCGATGGTATCCGCAACGAGGGGGCTGATGAGGTGAATGGGAGAAGATTCGTTGCCGGGGAGGGTGAAGAAAGTAAAGTTGAAAGGGACGGGAACAGCTGCTTCGTCGACGATCGCATCGTCACCAAGAATGCCTTTCCAGATGCTGATCTGCTCGGTTCTCAGATTAACATTTCGAGAGACTGTAAGTGCAAGACTTGATGGGGGTTCTTCCCCTCTCTGCAGCATCATTCTTGATGAGACTGGCAGCCTGGGCGTTGGCATAGAACTTCGCACCGGGGAACCTGTCGAGGAAGGCAGCCCCGCTGAGTTAGTGATCGGGGTGGAAGTGGGTGGTGAAGGCGGCGATAACGGGCTTGTCCGTCATGTTGGTCACCAAGTCGGCCAAGGCAACAGCTTGAGGAATCGCAAGCGGCAAGTCGAAGATGACAGCAGCTTCGGAGCCAACGACCAAAGTCGAGACCATATCCAGGGACGGTGTTGAGTTGATGAAGTGCTCGGCGCGAAGCCCGGGAGAGCAAGCCGCACGAATCGTGCTGGCAAACACCAAGACGGAAGCAGCATGTTTCCCAAGCATTTTGAAGAATGGCAACGGTGAAACGAGTGTGAAAGTTTAGACAGGTGCTGGATTTGGAACTGGCAGACAGGGCTTAGGAGGCGGCACTGCTTCTTTGTATTCATTCCAGTCCTTCTCGACCCTTTTCTCCGTTCTGCTTGTCTTCGCATGAGATTGAATCAAATTTGCCAGGCGGACTAAACATCGTCCGTGACGGTCATGAACCCTCGTCCAAGGCAAAGATGGGTTACTGACCTCTAAGCGACCGGGTTCCTCGCTTCAGAGCTCGGTCAGCATGGATCCGAGTCACGAGTCTTTCACCGACATGTCGTGACCGGCCTCCCCGAATTTATAATGGCACGGAGACTACCTCACGGGAAAGTGGGTAGGTTTACGGATTGGAGAAACCAATGCCGACTCCACGCATGCGCCTCCTTGCCGGTTGCTGTTGATTCCGGTTCAAGGAGATGGAACGCGGGCACGGCCATGGCGTGATTATCATCCTGAATAGTTGATATCATCAAGCAAGGTGTCTTTAAAATGCGGCGGAACTGCACGACTTTATGTGTTGTTGGTTGCCCAACCAGGAATAGTCTCCCCCGGACACGAAAAGATCATGCCTCCCTTTGAAAAAGTTACCGTTGTGGGTGTGAGTTTGAAAAGTCCCCCGCCCACACGTGAGCGACAAGCCCCTAATTATTATTTAGGCCTCCGGAAACCTAGGCCCCTGGGTCATCAAGGCCCTTCTCGATGTCGGATTCAAAGTCACGGTTGTGACGAGGCAGGAGTCCAAAGCGACTTTCCCATCCGATGTCGATGTGAAGAAGATTGACATCTCGTCGAGGAGCGTCATCTCGGAGGCTTTCAAGGGCCAGGACGCTGTTGTGTCTACGCTTCCTGGTGAAGCCGTCGCCTCGCAAAGAATCTTCATTGATGCTGCTATTGATGCCGGCATCAAGAGGTTCGTCCCTTCCGAGTTCGGTATCAACACCCGTGAAGCGGGCGGCACCAAGTTTGGCCAATTCGTGGCGACTAAGATTTCTGATGTGGACTATCTCATCGAACTTTCTGAGAAGTACAGTTGGTTTTCGTGGTCCGCCATCTGCACAGGGGCGTTTTTCGATTGGGTAAGACCAGCTGCTTCAGCTCAAGTCCTTTGAAAGGTACATGTACTGATGCGACGCAGGGACTTGTCAATGGCTTCTTTGGCTTCGACCTCAAGAACAAGACAAGTAGCATATTCGACTCTGGAAACGAGCGCTTCTCTGGCACAAATGTAGCCTTCATTGGCAAGTGTGTAGCTGCTTCTCTGCTGAAGTCTGACGAAACGGCCTGCAAATTCTTGACCGTCGCATCCTTCACGACCACCCAGAATGAGGTTCTGAAGGTCATCGAAGAGGAAACCGGCTCCAAGTTCTCTGTAACACATGTCGACACAGCAGATCTGGAGAAAATTGGCGAGAAGAAGGCGGCCAAGAGGGATCCTTCTGCCTTGTTGAGTATCTTCTCTGGTATATCTTCAGAGACGGTGGCAACCAGGCGGTGATGGAGAATGCCGCTGTCGCCGTTTTGGGGTTGGAGGAGGAAGACCTCAGGACTACCATCAAGGAAGCCCTATCAAGAAACTTGAAGTTGGATGGGTTTTCTTACGTACCAACGTAAATAGTTCAGTAAGGAATAGGGAATCAATCTCTTCCTTCACATGGGAGAAAACACACCACCTGACCCTCGCTTCCTCACGGCCCGTTCGCCAGCCGCAACCCCTCGTCTTCAGCCAGCTCGTCCTGGCTCATCCCTCTATTCAGCTTCTTGATGTACGTGTCAAACTTTCCCGATGTCTCAATGATCTCCTCCATTACCTTGTAGTTGAGCTGGAACGTCGGCTCCTTCTGCTGCTTCCTCTCCCACCGCGCAAACTGCCGCGCCGTCGTGATGACGTTGCGAATCTCGCGCCCGTTCATCTTGTGCTGTGCCAGATCTTCGACGTGATCTTCCAGATCTACTAAGTCAATTCCCTCCTCATCAAGGGTCTTGAGGCGGTTGAAGAAGTTGCCCCAAATCTTGGTCCGCTGGTGTGTCGTCAGGCTGGTGTAGTGGATGGCGAGTTGAATACGTGACTTGAAGGCTTCGTCAAAGGTCCCGACGCGGTTGCTGGTGAGGACGAGAATGCCATCGTAGTACTCAAGAACCCTAAGGAAGACCGAGACGAGGGCATTGCGCTTGAGATCCTCGAGACTGCGCTGCTCGAGGAAGACGTCGGCCTCGTCCAGTAGGACAACGCATCCCCAGGTCTTACCAAGGTGAAGAACCGACTCCAGGTACATCTCGACGGCGCTGGGCTCGGTGCCAATATCACCGCAAGTGACAGGATAGAGCGGTTTCCTTGCAATCTCAGCCACAGTCTCCGCCGTCAGGGTCTTTCCCGTGCCCGGACCGCCATGCAGAAGCATGATGATACCGTTTCCCTTTCCGCTGATGATATCCGTTGACATGTCGGCCTCGATCTGGTTGCTGATAAGGGCTTGGAGAAGCCTTTTCGTCTTCTCATGGAGGACGAGGCTCTTAAAAGCGCCTGTGTTCCATTCCACCTCAGAGAATCGGTCAACGAAGAGGTCCACCCATTTCTTTGTCTTGAGATTGAAACCCTTCAGTGATAAGGGCGCCAGATAGACAAAAGTGTCGTCGGGCGGGTCGTCTGAGGCCAGTAGCTCGGGGTCGAGGTCGTCGTTCCGCTCTGCGTTGGCACGAGAATTGTGAAGCTCGCGATACGTCCTCATATCGATCATATGGCGTTCTCCGGCTGTGTGGTGGAATCTCTGGCCCGCGTCCCGGTAGGCAATCATATGCTGGTGACGGCATTTCCAAACCCACTCTCCCCTGGCCCGCAGTCTCTCACGCGTCGTGGTGTCGGTGTGCTCTAGGGGGCGAACATCAAGGTCGCTGATGTTCCTGGGGGACCTGTCGGTATTTGCAACTTTTTTGATTTTCAAGGAGGCGCGTCTCTTGTTGAAGTGTCCGTCAAATTCCCAGTGCCAGGCCTCGATGTGGTAGGTCCGGACACGTTCAGCTCCTGCCCTGCCGGGATCTGATGTCAAATCCCTTTCTTGTTGCAGCCAGGTCTTGATCTGTTGGTAAGACTGGTTCGCGGCAGAATTTGTTGGTGACTTTGTCGTCTCCAGCCAGGAAACACAGGTATACCCCCTGGCTTGATCCCCTTGGCCCTGTACAAGTATAGCTCCGGGCTTGAAGAGATAATGCAGATATGCGTACGAGATCTTGGATCTGGCGACCAGATCATCAACTTCTCTGAACTCTTCGCTGTATTCTTGAAGGATGTAATCGATCAATCTGAGGAAGCTCTTCACCTCTTGTGCGGGACGTGTCCGCACAAAGGTAGCCGTCGGGGACCCCCGTGTGTGGTAAACAGACAAGTAAGGGGACAAGAATCTGGCCGCGCCGCCTTCTTCGAGCCAATCGTTGGAAAATCGGCCAAAGTTACCAACGCTGTTGTCATCATGAGAAGACGTTTCGGATGAGCTGTCATCGGACTGCATGTCGTCGCATGCCCCATCCCCGTTGGCAAATCTGGCAAAGTTTCGCATGGCTGAGGCCAAGTCTCTTTCAACAGGAATGATAGACTCGGAGTAGTGATTGGCTTTGAAGTTGCCCTGGCTGTCAGTGTTCATGCCTTCGATGGCAAGAGGAGAACCTGAATAATCTCGACAAACTATGAAACAGACTTCGGGGTGTTTTCCAATGAAGGCCTGCACATTCGAAATTGGCAAGGAGCCAGTCAAGACCTCAGGAAGTCCTGTCTCGCCCTCAATCCATTGAGGAAGATCAAGGTATGTTCGGTTCTGCTCTTTTGATCCTCCCACCACCCGGTGAATGATCAAGGGTCTTGGTTCCAGGTGCTTTTCGGTAGCAGCGGGGCGACTTTGTATAGTCAAGATGTACGATCGTATCGCTTCCAGACTGTGGGCAGACTGTTCCGGAATTCCTAGATAATCTGCAAGTTGCAATGCGACGTCCGCAGACATGAAGTGGCCAAGGCCGCTTTCTGTTCGAGCTGTCTCTGAGATGACCTCATCATCAAACCGATGTTTGGGAGCGCTGTCGTATGCCTCTGGAGATACCATGCTTGCATGGGAGTTCGAGTTTCTCCCCGGTGAGCTCGTGATCGAACGGGAGCGTCCGTAATCTGTGTTCACGTCAAGCATTCGACGTGTTGCGTCTACATCCTGGCGATGTGGTGTGCTGGTTCGACTTCGACCCTGGATTGCAAGGTCTTCCGCTTCCCTTCTAGCTAGTGCAAGTCTCCGTTTGTTTTGCATCTCAAGTAGGGCAAGCCTGGCCTGGTAGTCCTGAACCAATAAAGTTCCAGTAAGTTGGCAGATAGAGGAAAGGGGATTTGGAATTATCAACTACCTCTTGAGTGTAATTTGCCGCGGAACCTTGTTTTCGTACAACGGCTGGTCTCAGCGCTGCCCATTTTTCACCCGAAGTGTCGAACTGACTTCCACGCGTTCGGTCCTCAGAGATGGTAGGGGCGACTGTTTTGTTCTGTATCCTTGTCAGAGGCAATACTGGTATTGGGCGCCATGATACGTACCTCCTCCATTCTGACTTTGCCTGTTCTGCTGCCGTGAAGTCGCTTTGACGATGCTGGCGGTGATTTCACTCCTTGAGATGGAGGCAGCAGAGAGCGGGGTAGCGTGGTCCAAGTTTCGGGTTTTCAGGATCAGCATCTCATGGGCGCGAAATAGAAAGAGGGTGGGATTTACAGCCACGTGGGCCGTAATGATTGGCAGATAATTCCCCTCGAGAGAAGGGTCTGTGATGGAGGCCGCCGGTGGCTGCATATGCAGCTGCAGGTTTCCGTTGGCGGCCAAGTATCACATAAGGCTCCATGTCCCAGGCGATGCGAAATTATTGAGTGCCTCAGGGGTTAACCAAACCCCTACGGAGATCTGTTCATCAACCGAACAACTCAGGGCAAAATCTCGTCATATCATTTCGGCCAGTGTCCGAATATGACAGCCCTCAAAGTTTTAAATGTACGCTCGTTGTACACTCTAGCAGAACAGTAAGTGAGCGGGTTTCGACAGCTCGCGGTACTAACTTCCAAGACTACGCACGCTGACCGAAATGAGAAATGAGGCCGCTGGGGACATATTTCAAGACGCCCTCCGCATGTTTTCATTGGAGCTTTCAAATGATCCAGGGAAGTTGAAATGGATCGTCGAGAACAACCATGTCAACGTCGACTCGATCATCTCGACTGTTGTCGATTCCCGCGCCCAGTATGAAGGCTGAAAGGGTGATCCAAGACTGAGGGACGCTCTCAGCAGCCTGGCCGAGAAAATACACCACTATGGCGGCATCATGGATGTCATTGTCTCACATCATCCTGAGTATACGGCGTTATTCTGGGGAGCAACGAAGTTTTTACTCGTGGTCAGTACCAACCGTCCACACTCCATCGTCTCGAACAACCCAGCATTAAATGGACAGATGACCTAACTTGAGACTGAAGGGCACCATCAACCATCAGAAAGTCATCACTCGGCTCTCAGAAGGTCTCGTCCAGATCGCAAACCTCTTGCCGATGGCGGATGTCACTGCACGACTCTACCCAGTCCCGCATGTTCGAAAGATCATCGAAGCCATCTACGCCCACACGATCAGGTTCTTGATCCGCGCCCTCCGCTGGTACCAAGAAGGAAAGCTCAAACACATACTTCACTCGATTACTAGACCGACTGAGATTCGCTACGACGACATCCTGAACACCATCGCAGCCCTGACCCGAAGCATGTCCGATGCGGCTGCGACTAGCAGCCAGGCCGAGCAACGGGACATGCATCTTGAATTGTTGAAACAGACAAAAAGGCAAGAGACACTGCATTCGAGTCTGAGTTCGCAGGGGGCTCTCATCCGCCAGGTGTTGGCAGACGTAGGGAGCGCCCGAAGCGAACAGCACGACACCATTTCCGGACTTCAGCACATGATTACCGGCGGCCAAGATGGCATCAACAATCAGCTCGCCGCCATTATGATTGAGATCATGACCATCAAGAGCAACATGCAGGCCATACAAGCTACTACCAAGGTTGTCCTACAACATCAACTTTCGACGTTGCAAGTCTCCGAAATCCTGATGGACATCGCCGTGGCCCAGCTCCCCGATCCCCAGGCCGCCTATCAGACGTCCAGCTTCCTCGCCAAAAAGCGCCGGGCCAGACCATCGACTCGAGGACCACCTTTCTGGCTCGAGAACAAAATTCAGCAATGGAACTCGTGTCCTACTTCATCTCTTGCCGTTGTAGACGGGACGAGAAAGATGCGTTTCCACCTCCAGTGGTTCTGCACCGAAACAATATCCCTCCTGCGCGAGTCAGACACCCCAGTCATTTGGGCACTCAAGAATATGATTCCCGGGGGCGACAACACGGCCGCCAATGGTGTATCGACTGTGGACATGATAAAGTATCTCGTCTCACAGACCATCCTCCTGAATCAGCCGATGCACACGGAAGCTGCCATGGCAGAACGCATGCGATCTTCCCAAACAGCAAGTTCCGAAGACGACTGGATCGACATCCTTGGATCCGTTCTTCGAGGACTCCCGCTTCTGCATGTCGTCTTGGATGTCGAGGGGCTGAGCCAGACCAGCCGGGGTGCTCTTGTCAGCCTGACTACCAAGCTGTCCAGTCGCAAAGTGACAACTGTGGTCAAGGTAATTCTTGTCAACTATGGCTCTCCTCTTTCAAGACACGCCATGGAAAGGAGCTTTGAGGCCAACGTGGTGACAGTTGGGAGAACAAAACAGCCTCAAAGTGTCCTTGCGAAACTACCGCGTCGTGGAAAGGCCCTTCAGGGTGTCACTGCCGGGGAGTCACTCGACCTAGCCCGCCTGACAGGGCAAGGGTTGCGGGGTCGGCAGGCTCGGGGAAAGGGTGGTCGCTGGAGATGACGTTCAGTGTTGTGGTAGCAACGGAGATAATGGCAGGATTTGAGGTTGAATACGCGAAGCAAAAGTCATATAAGCCATCTTCGTTCTGAAGTATGAGGGTTGACTGATGCGGTGATGCTCCCCGAGACAGGATCGAACTGTCGATCTCCCGATGTGCTTGCAGATGCAGTAACAGTCGGACGCCTTAACCAGCTGGGCCACCAGGGATTGATGAGGAGTCACTCACCATTCACGAGTAGTAGGAGGAGTGGGCCTGAATTCCACAATGTGGAACAAATCAAGCATTCTAATATCGGACCCCAGTCCTGGATGGAGACTGTAATGGCCTAGCTCCCAATCATAGACGGGACAGGGACAATCTTACGAGGATGAAAGGATGGGACGCCATTTGGACTGGAACTTCTGAAGAAGATCCGCGATGCTCTGTATGGCACAACTCGTAGCCCTCGGAAAAGCTCAGTTGTGGTTGCATAGACTACCTATAGCGTGTTGAGGAAAAAAAACTTCGCCATTGTACGTTGCCGGCTCGCCCCCATGAGCAGAATGATGTGCGGGGAGTCCTTGGCAATGCCACCTCCGCAAGTAGCCTCTCGACCCAAGCCAACTAACATTGGCCAGCGCGGACATAAGCCCTGTTGGAAAATTGAATGTCAGCTTTTTGGTAGAATAAAGTTGACGGGTAACTTACCGAATGTTCCATCCTTCCTGCGTGGTGATGCCGCCACGCTCGCAGTTGTTGATCAGCGCTGCCAGAAGCTCATTGCATCGAGCCACAGAGAGAGTAGCGGGAGCCTGGAACTGATTGCGCGACTCAAAGTAGAAGAGATTGCTACCGAGGGCGGCGTTGGTGCAGCCCGACTTGGCCTGCGCAATGGTGTATGCACCGCGGCCAATGTTGTTGCACCAAGTCGTCCCAGCCGCCAGCGCAGCGTCCTTGTTGCCGCCCCAGGTCTTGTCTGTAGTCGCGGCCGAGCACGTACGCTGCGTTGTTAGCTGAAATCCGATGGTACGGACGCAGACGTTGACGTTGGCTTGAAGGCCGGTGCACTGGGCCCCAACGCCTGTGTTCCAGTTGATGATGCGCTGGGCGAGCACGCCGCTGTTGGCTCCAATGATGGCACAGGTCTGACCAGAGGCGACTTTGACGAATCGATCGCAGTTCTTCACCATGCCCGGTTGAGTCGGCTGGGGGGTCGAAATACCGTTCCCGGCCGTTGTTGTTGGTGTCGGCGCGACGTACCCGACAGTGCCAACACAGGCGTTTGCATCCTTCCAAAGTAGCGTGCACGCCGCGCCACCAACTGAGTTCCACTGTGGAATCACGCTGACGGGGATCTGGTGCGCCGAGGCAATCTTCTCACAATTGTCCCCATCCTTGATCTTGTAGAACCTGTTGCAGTTGGACACCATTCCAGATTGGGTAGGCTGGGGGGTCGAGATGCCGTTGCCAGTGGTCTTAATGGAGGAGGTTGTTGGCCTGACTGTTGTCGTTGGTCTGCTCGTGGTGGTTGGGGGGGTTGGCTGTGTTGTGGTGGGTGTTGGTGGCTTTGTCGTTGACGATGAAGTGGCGGTGGTGGTTGTCGTCGTCGTTGTCGTCAAGACTTCCTCCGCCGGGCCATCGGCACAATAGGAGACACCCTCAGGGAGGAGGCCCGCGGCACAACTCTCTGGAGTCATGATCGGATTCTGGGGCCAGTGTTAGCGTTCGTGCGTAATAGAAAAGGGCGATTGACAGCTGGATCACAGGGTAGAGCTGCCAACGTCGGAGTGGAATCAAGAGTCAGGAACCCACCCATCGCATAAAGTCGTCGAGGTCAACCCATGCGTAGTCCTCAACATCCTGGCACGACCATGTGCCGTCGCTGTCGAACCACCACGTGCACTTGTCAGTGGTAGATGGATGATAGGGAAATTTGGGTTGAGGATTGAAGGCCGCAACAATTGCCGGTTGTAAAAGAAGGCCAGCAACTAGCGCCGATAACAAAAGGGAGTGTTTCGCCATGATTGCGACAAGAATGAGCAGTGTCTGGCGCCTTTGGTAGTATTTCGACGTGTTCGGGCGACATGCAATAACTCTGGCGCGGCTCCTATCTCCGCTATGTATATAAGTACGCATCAGGGGACGAGNGGGGGGGGGGGGGGGGGATTTCTCTGGTGAAGGGCGACATAGTCCAGACCTCAACTCACGAGCCCGCGTTGCTTACTGAAACGCAAGGGGGCTGGGGCCTCGGTTCAACTTCCATCTCATACCTGTATAGCCGGGGAATCGTCACATTCGCCCCTGTTAAGCAGAGATCTCGGCAGCGCGGAACCCCGGGCCGCCTCGTTCCCAGTGATACCGTATTGGGGCTTCCGACTTGAAGATCTAGTCTTCTATGGTCTGGACCGAGATGACCTGAATGAAAGCTGTTCACCTTCCTGCTTGGTGATGGCCGGTTGTAGGTTCAGATGGTATGCAGGGCTGAAGTGGGTAGGATTTGCTGCTGCCTGCCTCATCTGGACACACAGTGCGCCCCATAAATCCGCCTGTGCGATGTTTAGTGCCTGCATACAGCATCAGCTTCCACGCCACAGCCACCTGATACGCGTATTGCATCCTTACGCGTATTATTATCCGTCCAGGGGGCTGCTTTAGCCGACATGGTGACTGTCGCATGGAATGTCGACCTTCCACTATTCCGAGAAGTGCCTTGGCAGTGAACCAGATCGTTGCGAGACATGCCTCGCTTTGATCCGGCGTGACATAGGTAATCCAAGCACGCCTGATCTGAAGACATGAAGAATCGAATCCGTAAGACAAGTGATTTGATGAATTGGATTTTGAATTTCATCAGTATTACCATAGACCGAGGTTTTATCCGACCATCTGTCATCGTGACTTTACGCTTAGGTGGTTCTCGAAATGCTTCGGTCAGGATTACCGTTTGCAATTTGCTACAGAGAAAAAACCAAGTATCCATTCATTGAACCTCCAGTACACGCCGCGTTGCTACTTGCAGAGTTTCGTCATGTCTGATCTGAAGTTATCCCACTGCTTGTACACAACGCGGTGCTTCTTAGCTGCATCGTCGTCGGATGGGTTCGAGCCGTAGCGAGAGATGAAGTTGGCGATGTTCTTCGTGCGCGCAGAGGCATTGCTGCCAAAGGCGGAGCGGTTCTTTGCAATGGTCTTCTCCATGTCAATCTCCACAACCTTGACCCTCTTGTTGGCATTGGGTTCTTCGTCGTGCTCATAAAACTCGTTCTTGCTGAGAACTGGTTCCACGCCCCATCTCTTCTGGAAGTCGCCAGGGCTGCCGTCGCGCTTTGGGCCAACTAGTCCCGCGCGGACTTGGTCCCATCGGCGCATGGAGGTTATCTCATTGACGGACTTTTTGATCATATCATCAGTCCCCTTCAGCTGTTTCTCGAGACCTTGGATCTTCTTCTCCTCGTGGACTGGAAGTCACGTGGTCAGCTTCAGGGCGGGATAATCACACGTCTTGGCGGCTGGCAAACCGGCTAGCTTTCGATAGCGGTGGATTGGGGATCGTAAGCCCCAGACTTAATGAATTGAACGTACTCCGTTTGTAGAGCTCCTTGATGAGCCCTATACAATTGCCGTAGTCGCCGCATTCGGGCATAAGTCGCCTAAGATTAAGTATGCCCGTATGTGCTCTGTTCTTTGTCAAGAGGTTGGCGGCTTTGATTGGGTCTGGGGTTTCGAGGTTGATACCGGATTGCGCAATGTGGTTAGGATCGAGGGGTAGACTGTTAAGACTGGTAGAGAACAAACTGAAGTTAGCAGATGTTGACCGCGACAGCAATTCGGACCTGCATAGACAGAAACTTACTTGCGAATAAATTCGGGAAAGTTGCAACCTCCCTGCTTGTGAGTACCGACGGTGCAATCGACATTGACACCTCCGAACGTGGCCTTGGCCAAGATTTTGGTCTGATTCTTGCCCCAAGTGATGACGGCAGCTCGGTAGACGTAGTAAAAAACTACGCGCTCGAAGCCACCTGTGAGACCCGTAGCCAGGACGCCACCAACATAGCTGAGGAAGAAGAGGAACAAGAGAGGGTGCAACGCAGATGGCGCTCGTAAGCATGCCCAAGGACGCATCGTGATCAATTCTCAGCTGTAGTAGCTGCTCGACACAGCACGGAGCGAGAGCACGAGCCGTGGTGCGCCAGGCCAGATATTTACTCTGCTTTCGACAATCACAAGTATGCCATGCCCAAGGTCAAAGTACAGCAGACCCGGTACATGCCGGCTTGCTGACATGCCCCTTCGAAATTATCGACCCAGCATCAGCATTCAGGAGCCCAACGGATCTTTGCAACGACAGTCTGGCTTGCTTTCGGGTTCTCGGCCCGTCTTGGCATAGGGGAGAGGGGAATTGTTCATGGTTCTGGAGCGATCCATCCGCGTAAAAATCTCTGGCTTGACAGGGGCATCATCTCACGTGGACTGCCTCCATGATCAAGTGTGTCTCGGCATTGGTCTCTGAGAAGTTGTCAGCCGCATTCCAAACGATAGTTAGAATGCGAGTTGCTTAGTCTGTGACCACCCCTGTTTTTAATGCTAATAAAAGCTGAAAGGCACCGTGCGGATGAGACCCCTGTTCATGAGGCAAAATGATTGCATTCTCAAGTGGCAAAGTGTGAATACGCGGAGTAAAACCTGTCGCTGCAAGTGCTTGTTCCAACAACGGCGGAAACAACGCCCATTTTTCTGTCTAATTCGACTGCTTGGACCCTTCAAGGAATACGAGGCTGCTCACATCCGCGAGGAACCCGTACTGACTCGTCTTTGCTGCATCCCGAACCCAAGGGGGGCAGCCCACCCACAGCTCGATCCTTCCCGTCTCCAATCCCATCCCTTCAAACATCCCACCATCTTGTCCGGAGCTCACCGCCTCGTGCCAGTCCTTCAACTCCCCCAAGAGCTCCACACTGCTCGGGTTTCCTTCCCGCCACGGGTTCATCTCCTTCCACTCCCAGTCCGAGTCAGCCGCCAGATGCTTGATGCCCATTGCCTCTTGCCGGCGCCGAATGTCTTCTGCATAGTAATCCCCCCAGCTGTGTAGCCCAGCCTCAAACTCCATTGCCGAATCTGGAGTCGCGCCCGGAGAATCCATTATTGCCTCATAGTCCTCGCGATAGTTGGCCGCGATACACGCTCGCACGCAGACTGCCGCCATGGTGGGACGCAGCTGAGCGAGACGCGGCAGAACATAACGCTGAGGCATTGTGGGGTACCAGATCCAATATGGCAGCTCACTTTCAGGAACAATCCATTGTCCTGCCTCATTGCGAGCTGTGATGTGGGCTATGTCGTTGTTCATGACACGACGTGCGTTGATCGCCCGCCTCAGGGCCCTGACATCGTTTGGATGCCGTCCTACGGCAAGGACTATGCTGTCGTTCCTGGCAAGCCATGTCGCCATGAATGTGCTGTGGTAGATGCCGCGCAGGAGGCACTGGAGCTCCGCCTTGACGGGCGAGGGCCGACGTAGGCGAGCATAACGGTCGACATTGCCCGTGTATGCAGCCATGAGGATAAGCAGATGCTTGTTCATCGTGGGCAAATCAGGTGGGAGTGGGCCGTCAATGAGCTCTGTCTCTTCATTGCTGAGTGCTGGAGGTTCCAGGGAGACGCTGTTCTCAGCTATGCCCCAGTCTTCGCTGATGTTGAAGGGTCTCCAGTGAGCGGCAAAGTTGGCGGAATATTTCTTGGTCGCCTTCATGGTGGCGATGACAGCAGTGTCGGCGTTGAGTTGTGCACCAGTGCTGGGAGTGGTGATGATCTTCCGAGTGTAGTCATCCATGACCTTGTAACGGGCTGGGGCAGCCATGATGAGTTGGTAGATCTCCTGTGCGCCATGCATGTCCCTATTTTCCCGAGCCTCTTCGGCAATGGAAGTATCTGGAAGAAGACCCAGTTCGCGGTATAGGTCGATGTAGCCACCCACGGCACAAGCTCTCCCGACTTGGTACTTCATACTGGGGTATTGGGTGGCCAACGCCCGATATGTGTCCTTGGTAGCTACATCGGGGTGCCAGATGCAGTATGGAAGGCAGTCTTCGCCCATCATACCTCGTGCAGGAATTTCGCCACTCATGATGAGACGGGCGTTGCGAGCTCGCGCAAAGACGTTCTGGGCGCTGTTGTGAGCACACAAATCGGCGAGCTCGGGAAGTCGCGCGAGGTCCACGTGCTTTCGGATTCCGGCGATGAGCGCAAGTCGAACCACATCGTTTCCGAGGTTCTGCGGAAGCGAGGTGCCATGCAGAGCTGTCTGGCAGTCAGATCTGCTGTACGTGACACGCCGAAGCCGTGCTGCCAGCGATGGCTGGCTGGGGCCAAAGGAGATTGTCGGCATGGCTGAGGTCTGGCTCGTCTGGGTGATGCTGGTGCCGACGTTGAGAATGCAAAGTAGATAGATCGAGCAAACAAGTAGCCTAGCAAGGATAAGAAAGTTATACGCGGACTTCCTATCCTTGTCTGACGGGGATATGTTGGATTTCTGCATGTCATGACCCTGCATTGGAAACAAAGTAAGACGCGCGATACTGTAGGTGTGGAGCACAGTGCAATTGTCCTCCCCCTTGGACGGGCGGGTGGAAGAGGGGGGCCCAGTCAGCTAGACAGTCAGGGGTGGAAGGGGCAATTATTGCTGGACGAGGTTCTGGCTGCTTACCTGGGTAGTCTTGTTGACTAGGTAGGTGGTTGCAAGTGATCATCGCCGTGTGACATGCAAAATGGATTCGTTTATATCACGGCATTATGGACCACATCTCTCACCAGCGCTCTACCAAGCCAAGCCTCAACGACACAATTGGAGAATACTACCGACGCCCGATGACAGCCTACAGGATGAAGTACTTTTTTCTCCAGTTGGTGGCATCGCTCCCCCTTTTCTTTTCTCTTTGCTCAGCACAAGACGCACAAGATGCACATGGCAAAAACACCAAACGAGATGACTCTCAGGGCCTCGTTTACAATGCCCGGCTCCAGCTTTGCCCGCAGGCATGCGACTTCCTGGGGCCTGACCCATCGCAATGGACCACGTACTCGGATCTGGCCGAGCTGGCTCTCTGTCCCGAAACTGTTCTGTTCACCCTCAACGTTTTCAACATTCTTTCTGACGACAACGACCGCGTTCGCATCACGGCTTGTTCAACAGGCAACGGCGGGTCGCCTGGCTTGACCAGCGGCGAGTTCCGAGCCGCATACCTGGACGACGAGAGCATGCCGCTTCAGTCACCAAGACTCGACGTCGTTCAACGCCGCAACGTCAGATCGCGCCGTCAGGACACCAGCTTGACGTGCGGTGCTGTTCCCAAGACCGTCTCCGTTGACTTGGAAGAGGCTCGGTCCGGCACATTCACCAGCGACCCAACCGCCGTCAAGAATGCCATGCTGCAACTTGCACGCCACATAGAAACCGGCGTGGACAACTGCGGTCAGATGATCATGTTCGCCGCCGCATATCACCTGCGGGCTGTCGTCGGGGCCGTCATTGGCGGCGATGTGGACAAGACCAGCGCAGGCAAGCTTCTCCAAGCGTCGCACAGAACAGAACTGGGATCATTCGGCACCTTTTTCCAACAGAGCTGCACCGACATTGCTCGGGGAAGAGGGGTTGGAGTTTATGCCGATCTCAGTGGCGACACCAGGGCAGTTCAGAAGGCTTTGGGTACCTGGGCCAAGGGCGAGTGTCTCGACTCGGCTGAATTCATTTCCAGCGGCAAGAAGACAAGCAGCGCGCAGCTCACAATTCTGACGTCCCCCTTCGACGACGACGCAATCAACTCGACTTCAACTTCAACGGCCCTTTCAGCGCGGTCCAAGCCCCTCTCTCCACGTGCGCTATGCCGAGACATCCAGGTCAAGCAAGGCGATGGTTGCGGCTCGCTGGCGACACGGTGCGGCATCTCGGGAGCGAACTTTGAAAAATTCAATTCAAAGATACCCAACCTGTGCTCTACGCTCAAAGACAAACAGTTTGTCTGCTGTAGCGCTGGTGACCTGCCGGACCGCACACCTCAGCCACAGGCCAATGGCATCTGCTACACATACGATGTCAAGGAAGGCGACGACGGTTGCTGGGACATTGCCGACCGACACTACATCACAGTCGAAGACATCGAGGCCTATAATAAGAAGACGTGGGGCTGGGGTACCTGCGCCAACCTCAACAAGTACACCACCATTTGCTTGAGCAAGGGCAACCCGCCGATGCCCAAGGAGGACCCAACAGCCTTGTGTGGTCCGACAGTTGTTGGCTCCAGTTTGAGGCGTCCTTCCAACTGGACTTTGATCAACGAGATGAACCCCTGCCCTATCAACGCTTGCTGCAACGTCTGGGGCCAGTGCGGCTTCAGCAAAGATTTCTGCATCCCATACCCCATCAAAGGTGGAGGACCTGGCTCGTCAGAACGCGGCAAGAATGGATGTGTGGCGAGTTGCGGTCTGGGCCTCAGGAACAACCACAGCCCGCCGGCGCAGTTCCGTTCGGTTGGCTACTTTGAAGCATGGAACAAGGAGCGATCTTGCTTGCACATGGACATCACCCAGTTCGACGATACTCGCTACACCCATATCCATTTCGCCTTTGCCACGATCACGACTGACTTCAAGGTCAATGTCACTTCGGGCGTCGTCGGTGAACAGTTTGCGAAGATGCGCAACATGGACACCCGGGCCAAGAAGATTCTCAGCTTTGGCGGATGGGCCTTTTCCAACGACTACGCCACCTCGCCCATCTTCCGCCAATCCGTCAGCGACGCCAACAGACAAGCTTTTGCCAACGCCGCTGTCAAGTTCGCGAAGGATAACAACCTAGACGGACTGGACTTTGACTGGGAGTACCCCGGCGCATACGACATCCCCGGGTCCGTGCCAGGCCACAAAGACGATGGCGAGAACTATCTCAAGTTTCTTCAGATGGTCAAGAATCAGCTGCCCAGCGGTATGACACTGAGCATCGCTCTGCCGGCCTCGTACTGGTATCTCAGAGGTTTCCCAGTCGAGAAGATGTCGCGGGTCGTTGATTGTAAGTTCAACCCTAGCTCAATAATCACGAAGTCGAATGAATGCTAACAGGTGGGCAACTCGCAGACTTCGTATACATGACGTACGACCTGCACGGGCAATGGGACTATGGCTCTAAGTGGTCCAGCCCCGGCTGCCCAACAGGCAACTGCCTTCGAAGTCACGTCAACCGCACCGAGACCTGGGCCGCGCTTGGCATGGTCACCAAGGCCGGGGCCCAGGCAGCACAGGTCCTTGTCGGTGTGTCAAGCTACGGCCGCAGCTTCAAGATGGCCGACCCCAATTGTACCGGGTTCATGTGCAAGTTCACAGGCTCAAACACGACCAGCCTGGCCACGAAGGGCACCTGCACCAACACGGCCGGCTACATCAGCGACGCTGAGATCAACGAGATCATTTCCCTCTCCGACATCTATGGCGAGCCTGTCAAGACATGGAGCGACTACGAAGCAGCCAGTGATTTCATGGTCTGGGACGGCACTTGGGTTGGCTACATGACCAGCAAGGAAAAGGCACTCCGCACCGATGAATACAAGGGCATCAACTTTGGCGGCATCACCGATTGGGCCGTCGACCTTCAAGTTTTCCGCGGGGACGAAGGAAACGGCTACGATGGCGACGAAGATAGTTATAGTGGCACTCCAGTCGAAAGCTGTGACGAGGAGTATGCCGACCTGGCCGCTGTGGCAGACGATGCTGACAACATACCTTCCCACTGCTGGGCATTTTACACGTTGGTTGGGCTTTCGCAGGAGCTGTCCACGGCCATGGAGAAGTACGACGACATCAAGGGTGATTACGACGGAAAGTTCAAGTGGTATTCGCGCTACATCAACGACATGATCGACCCTGCGATTCGCGACTGGCTCAACGACCGCGAGAACCCCAAGGACGCGGGGGAGATGACAGGCAAGGGCAACAAGTACTTCAAGTGCAAGTACAAGAACCATGGCGAAAGCAGTTGGCGGTACGAGGGCGACTGTCCCATCCCCGACAACAAGCGTGGTCCCTGGAGCAGCCAAGACATTGAGTACACGGTCAAGAATCAACAAGACTTCGAGGAGGGCATTGCCGAAGATTTGGGCATCGGATGGGAGTGGCTCCAGTGGGGAACCAAGGACTACGGCTACAAATGCGATGGCCAGTCGCCCAGCCAGTGCCAGATGTCGACCTACGAGATCTACACCGGTGACTTTCCCGTCAAGAAGTCCAAAATTGACATCCCCAACCCACAGAAGAGTAAGTGCCATTACCCCTTGCACCTCGGTCCCGAGTCAGAACACCGTTAACCCAGAGTTCACAGTCTTGGAAGCCGCCCAGTCAAATCTGACAAACATTGAGACCCAGCTTCAGGCCTCAATGATGTCAACAGGGCTAGGGATCTTCAACGAAGACGGCTTCAATGACGTCGACTCAGCCATCTCGCTCGGGTCACTCATTGGGCAGATCGCCCAGGCCGTTGACAGCATGGGCACCGTCATCGAGATTGGCGAGGATGTCGAGGAGCAGCACAAGAAGAACCTGATCCTCAACATCGTCAGCCTGCTCCTTCTCATTGTGCCCATTGCGGGGGAGTTTGGAGCCTCGTTGGCAGGGCTGACACGTCTGGCTCGCTTCGCGAGGCTCGCGGGCGAGGCAGGGGACTTGGCACAGGGTCTGGCTGAGATCGCGGCCAACCCCTCGGCAGCACCTATGGTGATTGCGGAGTTGATTCTCGGCAGCGCGGGAGCGAGCAAGAAGCCGGAGGTACGATACAGGGAGGGGTCGAGGGCGAGGGACGGACTCGACGGCACTGATTTGAGCAGAATGGGCTCGGTGTACAAAGGAGTTGATGACAAGGTTCAGAAGGTGTGCAAGAGATGCGTGTAGACGGGCAGTCATCAAGGTACATAGACATCACATTTTAGCCTTGGCAGGACTTTCATTCTGCCTCGGCGAGCTGTCATTTCGGAACAAAAAACATTCCGAGCTTTCGAACATGCATCAGGCTGTGTCACTAAACATCTGATTCACCTGGTTGCCTGATTGCTGTCCGGGCTGTGTTGCCTGCATCTCCAACCTTCACATCCATTTCCAGCCCCCACCCCTTCTTCGCTTGCATGCATAAAGGGGTATAAGCCTCCAAATGCCATAGGATGTGGAAGAAATTAGGCGGCTCTGACATGGTTGCAGCCAATCCTTGTTCGTGCATTTGTCTGGTGACGGCCATGCCACACCGAAGCCCAGGCAGCCATCCCTCTCTGGATCGCCACCCCCAAAGGCCCGCCCTTTTTCTCCAGGCCTCCCAGCAACATGTTCAGCCTGATTTTCAACCATACATCTACAATTCCAGTATCTTCGAAAATTCTCAACATTTTTCCGTGATAACAGCCAATCGCCTCGGAAGTCGTGGTCATCGCATTGGCAGGCACAAGTCAACCCTTCGCACCGTCAGTCTTGACGTCTCCTGCCCTGCGCACCACCGAAATAGCGACCGCCCCTTCAAAAACCACCCGAAACGGCACTTTCACCCCGTCTCGGTCAGATAGACGCCACGTCACAGGGGCATGGCATCACAACTCTACTTTGCCTATGGCAGCAACCTGTCATTGATGCAGATGGCCAGCAGGTGCCCCAACAGCGTTTATGTCGGACGGGGCGTCTTGCCTGACTACTGCTGGCAAATTAACCAGAGAGGCTTCGCAAACATCATCCCACGAAGTGGATTCAGCGTCCATGGCCTGGTTTACGAGATTTCGATTGATGACGAGATTCGCCTCGACAGGCATGAGGGTGTTTCAAGCGGCTCATACTCAAAGCAGACTGAGGCGATCATTGTGTATCCTGCTGTTCCGGACCTTCGTTTGCCCACGCGGCATCTCGTTAGCGATGGGCTATCCAGGGCGCTCGAAAGGGCCAAGTTTTCGCCACGGACAAAGTATCTCCAAGGAAATGTCCTCGTCTACGCCAGCAAGATCTTTGTCCGGGACAGTCTCCCGAGGGAGGAGTACATCAACAGGATGAACGCAGGAATTTGGGACGCCCAAAGGCTTGGCGTGCCTGTCGAATACTTTGAGAACGTCCTTCGACTCAAAATTCCGGAGCAACCCATTCTGCATCCTTCTGCTCGGCCGGTCAATCGAAGAATGCCTGTCATCCCACCTCCTCAGGTTTCGGTGCCGCTACACCAGCATCGA
This sequence comes from Plectosphaerella sp. P0831, assembly GCA_014635975.1. Taxonomy (NCBI): domain Eukaryota; kingdom Fungi; phylum Ascomycota; class Sordariomycetes; order Glomerellales; family Plectosphaerellaceae; genus Plectosphaerella; species Plectosphaerella sp. P0831. The sequence goes on along the minus strand of JACAFV010000199.1, from coordinate 37,808 downwards.
GGAAGATCGGTTCCCGCAGAAAGACAAAGGGCATCGCATGGGGAGACCTTGTTCCCGACTGGGGCTTGGGTGGATGATGACCCAGCTTCGAGGTTTGGGGGTGCACGAGTCGCCACGGTGTATCCAGCCTTTTCAAGACCTCCAAGCCCAAGAAGATGGGAAGAAAGAAGGAAGTATCACTAGGGCACAGGATGAACTTTGGGGTGCCCTCGACATCGGAACACTCCAGAATTTATGGTTAGAGTCCGGCGCCTTCAAGATTAAAATCAGGGTTATTTCGTGTCAACTATCTTCCAAGAATCTTCCATCCTGCGTTTCGACCTTAATCTCCCGATGTGCTCTACAGAATCAACCGTGGTCGTGGCGCAGTCTACCGATCACGGCTTTATAGTTCTATCTAATAACTGATTCTTCTATATACGACTATACCCCTTAGAGAACTCGGGATCCCGTCCGCTCTCCTATAGATAAGCTAATAAGGGCAGGCTTAACTTCCGGATCGCGAGGAGGCCTGTATTTCTCTACCCCTATACCCGCGCCCCCGTTAGACGAGGCGCGTAACTAAGCGCTCCCGTTTACGACGTACTTCCTTTACTCCGTCTACTTAACCCCCTTATTACCTTTATAATTCTAGTTTCCTAGATCCTCGACCCTATCTACCTCGTTCTTACCTTCTAAGTACTTAGGAACGGGAATAGAAACGCGCGAATCCCGCCGGTCGCTTAGAAGAGGGGGAGGGGGCGAGACCTACCCCCGACCCTTCCGCTTTCCCTTTCCTTCCTTCCTTCTCGTCCCTCCTCCTCCTTCGTCCTCCTTTACCTATAAAGTCGATCCTACGCCGAGAACTTATCCTATCGCTCCCGACTCTTCTTTCTTTTAACTACGCCCCTCCCGGACTTAGAGCCGGGTACTAAATTTCTACGCTATCGTACCGGTATATTATAGCTTCTTATACCCGCCGAACTATAGAGGTTTACTAAGGGTTATATCTAGCTCGACGATATCGTCGCGAAAGATTAAAATAGATATACTTTATTACCTAGAGGGATATACCTCTAGCCTTGTCGGCGACTATCGTAAAGTTATAGATAAGACGGAGGCGTACCGGTAGTATACTCGTCGTCTCTAGGATATATAAAGTAAATTTCTCCTCCCTCTACCTTCTCTCCTCCTCGTTATCTCTACTTATTCTAGTCCCTCGTAGCTTAGAGAGCCTATTTACTAGCCGGCGGAGCTAACGCTTCGATTTCTACTAAAGGTTTTATAAGAATATCCTTATTAAGGCTAGTATTACGACCTAGGTAAAATCCTAAGGATATATAGACTAGAGAGGTAGTAGTATATACTAATAGTTCGCCCTAGGCGATAGAATAGAATAATACTTAGCGTCGTCGATATCGTACTTATCGGGTTATCGTAAAGCGTTACGCTTCTTTACTATAGGCTAAAGGAGGTTTCTAATAAAGACTTAAATTAATTACTATCGTAAATCTAACTATAGCTACGTACCGGCGAGGTATCGTCTTATATAGGCGAGCGTACCTTACTTAGTTCCCTAGGATTATAACTTATTATAATCTATCCCGGGGATTACTCGTAGTAGTAATCTAACGATAGAGCGTATCTTAGCGTAATCTATAGATTACTATTAACTATAATCTATACTACGTAACCTACCTATCTAACGTAATACTTTCTAAGCCTAGGCCTTCGCTAGGTCGCCTTTCTAGCCGACTACGCCGCGTCGGGCCTCCTTTCCTATAGGTAACTAGCTAGGCGTTATACTCCTATACTATAAAGGATACTTACTAGGGCCGCGATAGTCCTTAGTTCTATAGCGGCGACTAATAGTAATATAACTTACGCCGTTATAGAGCCTACCCTCTTAACCCTATTAGTATTAGCGATAAGATCGTCGAGCTAGTCCCCTAGACCGGATGCCCTGTTCTACCCCCCGAAGCGTCGGCTACTAACGATCTTCAAGTATAATAGTACCGCCGGCGTAGGTCCAGGAGGCTACGGTAGAGTACTCGGGTATATTAATTTCCGAAAGTATACTACTAGTACTTAATACCTTTAGGCGGCTAGGACGAGTTTTCGTCGCCGTTATCCTTCCTCTCCTACTACGACTATCGCGCGGTACTACTAAATCTAAGATATTAATACCTAGCCTTACTACCCTAATTCTTATTTCTTTAGCTTCGGGCCGTCTAGGCTAGTTAAAGGAGAGAGTCTACGTAGGAGTACTATAACGATCTAGTCGAAGACTATCTAGAGATAGTATAGGAGTTTTGGATATTCTAAGTAGTACGGGGTTTCGAGGTTACCGGATATATAGTCTTATATCTCTTATACGTATTCGTTAAATATACCCTAGGGTAAGTATTATTATTTAAGGGGGGCTCCTTTTATTTTCTTACTTTTTATCTAATAAGACTTATAATTAAAAGCTATAACTAGTTATAAGGGTAGTTACTCCTACTACTAAAAGGGCGTTCCCTAGGCCTCTTCTCTAGTAACCCGTTCTCTAGTAACCTCTATACTAGTAACCTCTCCTCTAGTAATCTCTCCTCTAGTAACCTTTTCTGAAATCTTAGATAATATCTTCGAGAGGGGTCTACTATTCCTTATCGCTTTAAAGCTTAGAGTTAGGCGTATTTAGGAAGGAGGCTATATCTTAATTAGCGTATATCGTTATTAAGCTAATAGAAAGTCTATATCTTTATTATCTATTACTCCGTTTATAATAGTTTATTTCCTATAGCCGGGTTATTAATAAGTCTAGTCTATATCGATTTTTATTCTCGTTAGGTACGTTTTTTCTCTATAGCCCGGATCGACTTCGTCTTATCTCGTAGTAAGCTATTTAGGATATCGATATAGTCCTATAGCCTATTAGATATAGTAGAATTATCTAAAGATCGGAGCTATAATAGAGATTCGAGGCGGAGTTACTTCTTCGTATTAATACTAATATTACCCTAGAGTAGGAAGTTACTTTTTAGATAACGACTAGTAACTTACAGCGTAGCCTTTCTTTCCTCCTTACTTAACTAAGGGGAAGGTATCCTTATCTCGTTAGAGGGTAGAGGAATCGGTAGGGATAGCGTTATCTTAGTTAAGCCGCCGAAGTATCTATCGCTATTTTTTCCACAGTACTTTTAAGGAGAGCCGAATATCGCTTAGGCTAGGCTAGAGTTAGTTTTATTCGCTACGATTCCTTTATTTATACAATTCTAGTACGTTATATACTTAGTAACTACTTTAGCTAGTATAACGTTATAGGAGCTAATCGGAATAGGTAGTAAAGCAATAAACTCACTACCTAAGTTATACTATATCGCGTAATAATATATTATATACCGTACGAGGATAGTAGTAGTAATACCCTAGCTACTATTACTACTAATCATCCCTTATAAATAAAGTAAACTTTAAGTACTATTACTACTATCTCTACTATTACTACTATAGCTACTACTCCTACTTTTCCTACTAATTATCCTAGTTCCCCCCCTCCTACCGAGATAGCCCCTAGGTAGAGGCGTTACTCGTACGTATCTACTATTTATCTATAAATAGCTCTAACCTACCTAAGCTACCTACCTACCTATAATTATTCCTACTACGGACTAGCGAGCGCTTCTAGAAGTAGGAAAGATAAGCGAGGGTTAATATTTATCTTTAGCTATAGCTAAAATACCTATCTATCCGGCTAACTACTACGACTACTACTCCTATATATACTACTTCTACTACTAGTACTATTAATACTATTACTACTACTACTACTACTACTTCTCTTAAGCCGCTAGCTACCCCCTTCGTTTTTAATTACGAAATACCCTTACTCTATATATCTATCTTACCCTTTTATAAAGTAGGGCTATTTATAGTTTATATAAGAACCCCCCCTTCCTATTAATAATACCTTAGGGGAGTACTTAGAGTTAGGTTATTAAGAAAACGGGTTTAGTAAATACTACTACCCCGGGGCTATCTATAGGATATAAAAGCCTACGAGAATAGTAACTCGTCGTGGACGTAGATTATAGCGGTAGCGGTTATAAAACCCTAACGACGGCTACTACTTTAAGATCGATACTTATCGCTATACTTAGGCGTTTTCTCTTCTAAGAAGTAAAGTAGTTTGTTACCCCCCTAAGGAGTATTATATTTAACTTAAGCTTATACGAGAGGTTTATAAAATATACTAGAAATATAGGTACTTATAGCGATTGAACTAGGTCGATATTTAACGATAAGTAGGAGGGTATTAATATATCCGGGTCCCCTCGGAAGAGATCGTATACGACGTTCTTTAAAGAAGATACCGAAAACGATACTAACCTAAATACTCCCTAAGACTAAGTTAACCTCTAATCCTACTATTACGGGTCTAGTTACCGAAATAAGGCTACTATTCGTCTAAATACCTAATCTAGTATAATACTAGATATAGCCGAATATCTAGCTAATATATAAATACCTCTAAGTTCCGCCTTAGTATCTCCCTTATTTATAAAGAAGGATACCGACGATAGTAAGGATTAGGTACTATCTATCCCTACCTACGTTAAAGTATATTTCCTAGAGTATAAAGAAAAGGAGAATCCTAAAAGGTTAGCGGACGTCTAGCTATAACGCCTAGCTAGTTACCTATAGGATAGAGGCCCGACGCGGCGTAGTCGGCTAGGAAGGCGACCCCGCGAAGGTATAGGCCTAGGAAGCGTTACGTTAGATAGGTAGGTTACGTAATATAGATTACGGTTAATAGTAATCTATAGATTACGTTAAAATACGCTCTATCGTTAGATTACTATTATAAGTAATCCCCGGGATAGATTACGATAAGTTATAATCTAAGGGAATAAGCGAGGTACGCTTACCTATATAAGGTAATACCTCGCCGGTATATAGCTATAGTTAGATTTACGGTAGTAATTAATTTAAGTCTTTATTAGAAACCTCCTTCGGCCTATAGTAAAGAAGCGTTATACTTTACGATACTAACGATAAGTACGACGACGATATCCGCTAAAGTATTATTCTATTCTATCGCCTAGAGCGAACTACTAGTAGATACTACCTATCTAGCCTATATATCCTTAGGATTATACTTAGGTCGTAATACTAGCCTAATATCTATACCCTTAGAGGGGTTTCTATTATCTTCCCTACCTTAGTAAAGCTAGGTATAGATAAAGATAGATATTAGAAGATAGCTACTTCTAGCTCTACGTACTTCTAAGTACCCCTCTAGAAGGGAAAATAGGAGAGCGATCTTATAGCGGTAGCTTTAGGTTCTTAGTAGTAAGCCGTAGATAGATTATCCCTATATATACCGTATTAGGTAGATATAATAGTACCCGAGCCTTATAGTAGATAGCTAGGGATATCTTTTACTATAGGCCCTAAAATAATAATAATAGATATACGCTAGTAGATATAGCGTAAAATAACGGCGACATCTTACTACTTACCCCGCTTCGATAATATATAAATCACGAGTCTAGCGCCTAAGGTACTTCAGAAACCTTAGTCTCCTTATCACATTTAGACTAGAGTTATAGAAGAAGTCGATAAGGATACGATTAGGGAAGTTCGCCTTCCCGGTAGTATCCTAATACCGAAAACGCCTACTAATAAACTAAATCGAGCGCTACGTTTAGTCGACGGAAATAAAGCTACTCTAAGCTATCTATTAGTAAGGTAAACGTAGCGGAGTTAAGCCGCTAAAATCGGCGGTACCCCGCGTAACTTTCTTTTAATATTAACGGTATTATCGTAAGGTCTATTAGTTACTTTAGTCCCTTTTTAATTATAACTCTCTACCCGGCTTTCGCTTCCTCGTATCTAGAGGTAAGTATACTATTAGAACGACGCGCTATAGCGCCTAGTAAAAAACTACTAGGATTACGATTCTCGGCCGAGCTTTACCCGCGAACCTTCCTACTTTTTAGGTAGTTTAATTCCCTATATACGTACTCTCCTATAAAGTAGATTTAGAGTACTAGGTTTTATTACCCGCTTATCTCCTACCGTGAACTTCCGGCCCTAGCTAACGATAACGTAATAAGCGAGAGTAAGCTAGGTACCTCTCCTACCCGCGATAATAAGATACCGATTACGTAGGTCCCTAGGTAGATCTAACTCGTGAACCTCTTAAGTTAATTAACTTTCCTTCCTTTAAGCTATCTATCTATCTATATAGGCTTCGCTATAGCCCGTTCTAACGTAGCGCTAGATCCCGTCCTTCTTACCTCGATCCTTCCTGAAACCGGTTAGTAGCTATCTACCGAGATTTAGAAGCAGAACTAGGATTAATACGTCTTTAAAGTAGTACCGGATACTATAGAGGCTAGGCCGAAGGTTATTCGGTTAGTACGTATAAATAAACGCCCGTCTAGTTTCTAAGTCGTCTCCGTAATATAGTAAATCGCTACGATCGTTATACCGAATCTCGCTCCGTAGATAAGCCGTACGGGTATTACGGCTAATAAATAAGGCGAGTACTTTAAGTTCTACGTTATAGATTTTATAGAAGGAGTCCTACTAGCCTAAGTTTAGGAATAAATACCCGCCGAAGTTTAAGAATTAGTCGTCGCGGCTTTAATTAAAGCGCTAAAGCTTTTATATACGCTACGCCTCTCCGGTAATAAAGTATAGGCTATCCTCCAGGCCGGAAACGTACCTCCTAGTCCCGTTATAGGTAGCCCCTCTATAGGATTCCTCGAAGATAGGCCTTCCCTACTCTAGGCCGTTACGGAGAAATTAAGACTAAAATCGGCCTTTTATGCGTTAACTAACACGATATATCCCGACGGCCTTATTATTTAGTTAGACTTTAGCGATATTAGTTCTATAACTCTCGAAGATACTACTATAGGTCGCTAGGCGAACGAGGCGGTCTTCTACTATAACGACCTTAACCCTAGGAACGTTATAGTTCGTCTAAGTTATAATACCGACGGAACTACCCGCTATCGCCTCGCTACTATTATCGACTAGGAACTATCTAGCTTCTATCCTCCTTCTTATAAGTTAAGTCTCTAGGATACCTACCTAAGTAGTACTAACCGCTTAGTTACGTACTACATCCTTCTAAAGAGAGGAATAGAGGGGATTATTCCGTATACTATACTATAAGAGTCCCTTCTACGAGCTATAGAAATTCTCTTCGAGTCCTAGTAAATACGGCTTATAGAGAGTATTAATATTCCGGCGTATATTAGGTAGAGATTTCTTAACTAAGTAGGGTTATATCGAGATAAAAATCTCTACCTTAGCTAGATATAGAGGTATTCTAAGCCTAGTCTATCTCTCGTAGAGACTTAGGAAATAGAAGATAGGGTCGTAAAAGAAATAATAGCTAGAAGTAATTAAAGTCGAAGATAGCTCGGAAGCGGTCGAGATTACCGACCGCGACATACTAGAGTAGAGATGTACTATAAATATCCTGTATAGTAGATAGCCGGGAATTTCACACGGTGTATCTTAATCACCTGTCATAGTTAAGACTAACGGGATTAAGTAGAGGCTAGCGGAACGAGAAGTCTGGAGAGAGGCGATCGAGATTAGAGAAGAAGGTAGGGGTAGGCTTACTATGTTTCAGGGCTAGCTAGAGGCGTACGTTCCAAAGCTTTAGATTCATTCGACGTTACCCGTATTATCGTCCCCGAGTGTATTACAGCTCTTACTATTCACTTCGCTTTGATATAGTGAAGTACGAAGTAGGATGATTTTGGATTTACGACTATTACTTAGCTGCATCTTCTGCTATATTACTAGCGGTGTCTCCATTAGCTTGACAAGCGTTCCTGTGCGGCGCCTGGTTGCCTCCTATACATCTCCGTAGTACCTGCCTTCTACCAAGCTACTTGCTGCAAGTGCAAGTGTCGCTGCTGCCAGTCAAGGCGGCCGGGAAGTGGTGGGATGGGACGGGTAAAGGTGCGCGCATCGGCGGGGCCAAAGAGCAGGAGCTGGACGAGAAGGCTCGTGGCGTTGGGGAAAGCACGGGCGACGAAGGCAAAGGGGGAAAGAAGAGGAAACGGGCGAAATGATGCTCTGCCGCGGCCACTCACCCCTAGCCCTGACTGCGGCTGGGGCCGGAAAAGGGCCTTTATGAGGCCCGGACCTGGGATTCTCTGCTGTATAATTTATATAAAGGCGTTCCCCGTCTGCCACAGTACAGTACAGTACTGTACATATGCTCTGCGAATAGTGAACGTGCACGCTGTCAAGCTCTGGAGCTCTCTCACGATCTCTGAATTTCCAACCCAGGACTCCTGTTTCCGGAACCTTCAACGACCGGATCCGGACGACCAGATTAATAATTAAGTGCCGGATTGAGATAACCCTGAGATGACAACTATTTAGAGTCGACCAGAACCCTTCTTTTGTATCGCAGATTTTCACTTCAGGCATTACTTCAATTTATGATGGTTCTCATCCTTGGTGTCTCCGTTGTGTCAGATTGACAGGTCGCTACGCTGCTGTATACCGGCTCATTGCCTACGTGAAGGCGTCTATCATGCCGAAGGACAGATCGCAGCCGGTCATCGCAGCCGAGCCTTCCATCCCGTCTGCTGCCGAATCGTCCCTGGCCTGACGATCAAGTAGTAGTTGCGGCATTACTCCTCCGGTTCATCACGCCGCGAAACTGGCCCAGACTGTGCGCGGTGATGCCGGCGCCCGCACTGGCTTGACTAGGAAGAACTGGGTGTTCCCCTCAACTTCAGAGCTGAAAGCAACAAACCTTAAAAGGGCCCTAAGACTGTAGGCCGCGGTGTCACATGGCCCTCTGAAAATGGTTATATATATATGGCCATGAGATCCATTGAGGCAATGAAAACACAAGAAATACAACCAAGCAATTCACTGCGTGCTCTAAGCCCACCGTACCCACCATAAGGACCGAGGTGACCCTTCCAGAAAAGAGATCACTGCCAAAGGCAGGCTATAGGTACGGCCGCACCGTCTGTGTCACGTGTACTGGTTTTACTTCATTTTTTTAGTCTCGTTACATCGCCAGTATGTACATAGAACTCTCATAGATACAAACATCAATCTAACACGATGTAGCTGATTCATGGTCCGCCAGGCCCCGACTGGTTGCATGAAAGCGGCTGATCGCGCTACGGACGCCACGTACGCATATTCGCAAGAACCCCGCTTTCTAGGTTGATAACTGTCTTCGGTCTGGTGAAGGCACCTTCACATTCCTGTCTTTCATTCTTTAACGGTATTCCGGACTTTCATCCAACATACTGCAGACGTCTCTCAACAGGATGTCGACCAGGACGCCCAACCTCTACGGCTATTTCGAGTCGTATTACCAACTAAAAAACATCGCATCCATCGACCGGTTGCCGCTTGCCAACCCACATATACTCAGTCACGATGAGCTCCCACAATTCCAACTTCCAAGCATCAATGCGTCTTCGCAGATCCGCCTCATCTCCTTGCTCCCGGCAGAATCGAACATTGGCCCAGACAGCATGGACCCGATACAATGCACGATTGCTGAACACGATCTTGACACAGCGCCTGCCTATGAGGCGTTGTCGTACACGTGGGGCGGAATTCACCGGCATCTTCCTATCTCCGTCCTTTCTCGAGATGCCGACGGGCAGCAGACCGAGGCAGCCTTGTTTGCCACACCACAGTTAATGACGGCACTGAGACGACTCAGGCGGACCGCTCCGAGGGTGCTCTGGATCGACCAGCTGTGCATTGACCAGGACAGCAAGGAGGAGCAGGGGCCTCAGATCCAGCTCATGGGCGAAGTCTATAGGAAAGCTGAACAAGTCGTCATCTGGCTCGGCGAAGACGCTCAAGACTGGACCTTCGAGAACCGCCTAGCAGCTATTGAAAGAGACGGAGTTCATATTGCCCACCTCGTGGCAGCCTTCGAGGAGCGCAGCCAGGAACCGCAGGATGGTCTGACTCTTATCAAAAGTCTGGCTAACTTCGGCACCGGTGGCGGGCCGATCGACGCTCGACGGGGAAGAGCCATTTTCAGACTCCTGAACCGGCCATGGTTCCGCCGAGCATGGGTATTTCAGGAGGCCAGCCTCGCGAGGCACTTGTTGGTACAGTTTGGCCTCGAGGAAGTGCGCTTCGAAACTCTTCTGAAAGTTTGTGATGCCATGAGCAGCCTTGCCAAAGAGATGGGCATGCACACGATGGTAGAATCCAGCCTGGAGATGTCTACCGGCGGGTATGAGATGATGTCCATCATCCAGCAGACACGACAACAGAGCCGATGGAATGCTGAGCCGAACACAACGGGGAAGAGCTTTCTCAGCAAGCTATTGCAGGTTCACAGGCGAGTTCAATGCCACGATCAGAGGGACCTCATATTCGCGTTTCTAGCCTTCCAGGGCGGAGAAGGCATAGTCGCTACAGGCGGCGCGAACGTGCAGCCGGTCGAGGAAGTGTGGCGGCTCGCAGCTGAGAAGATCATCCGGACATCGAGCTCCCTCGACATTTTCGCTGCGATACCAGGCACGGCTATGGCTCGCACCTTGCCATCGTGGGTCCCATACTGGTCGGAGCCGTTCCGTTACTCCCGACCCATCGCGCTTCCTGGCTCCCGTTTCCGAGCATGTCGAGGCCGACAGCACGAATGGATTCCCAGTACCGACCCAAACAAACTTCATGTAAGGGGCAAGATTATCGACACTGTGCAAGTCATTCTCAATGCACACCACCCGTGGGATCAATTCGCCATCTACGAGCACTCGGTGTGGCTCTTCTCAGGATACGACCTCCTCCTCCAGGGCATGAACAGATACCTGTATTTCACGCCGGGTATCCAGCAAAAACTCGGGGACTACATCGCCGTCAAGAGCGGGAGCTTTCCCCGAGACCTAGCGAGGACACTGCTCGCGGACGGCGCGCTGGGCGAGCAGCAGCCGCTGCGAAAGGTCCACCGCCACGTCGAGCTCTTCTCCAAGAACATGGGCGACATGGCCTTGGCCTTGCGGCGAGGAGAAAAGCCCATGACGGAAGAGGCGCGGGAACTGCTCTCCGAGTATGGAAAGGTCGAGGACCTCGTGCTGGTCGCGGAGAGGAAGAGCATCTTCTTCACGGAGCACCTACAGCTTGGGATGGCAGCGAAGGCGATCGAAGCCGGGGACGTGGTCGCGATACTGCATGGGTCGGCGGTGCCGTGCGTGCTGCGGAAGGCGGACGGCGAGGGCGAGTACCAGGTCATCAGTCAGTGTTATCTGAATGAGTGGATGTACGGTGAGTCGCCGAGGGAGGTGTGGGGGAAGGACCCGACGAAAAATCCGCATCCGCATGGCAGATGGTGGACGGAGGAGCCGGATGAGTTTATTCTGGTAGGATTTTGAATTGGAATGCATCCCCCCGGGCCTGCCCCTTACTGTCCCGGTGCCCACGAATTGGCATGAGAGCTGAGAGGAAAATCATCGGAGGAAATCGGGTGCGGCTGAAAATTCATTAGTCCCCGCATCCTCCGACAATACTGCAATCGCACACGCCATCCAATCATGATGTCGCTACTACATACTCTTACCAGAGGCCCACTAAGCACGCTTCGGCAGTTATCATTGGCGATTGACAATTTGTGCTCACAACCTGCATGCGGGACATCAACCTCTCCAATAGCCCTTCGGAACCACCGCCTAATCAGGATCTGTACAATGATCGCATCCAGACCAAACCACACTCTCTCGCTTGACCGGCTGGCCGGTTCTATTCCGGAGAGAATCCCCTACTCAGTGTGAAAGGGAATCCTCTGACCAGAGGGGGCATTCGCCTGGTACGATACACGATCGACCTCGGCGCCACCTGCGTCCTTCAGCACGATCTCGCCACCACGGTTGCTAGCAAGGTAGCTCTCAGGCCCAACGTCAAAGTCCCTCATGGCGCCGTTTCCATGGAGCAGCACGTCGGGCAGCTGCTTTAACTTGCCGTGCGTCGGATGTCCGTCGTCGTCCGTGTCGGACGCCTGCCCGGCAAAGGCGATGAAAAAGTACTTCCACTTCTGGCCGTCGGGCGACCGCATGACGATGCCTCCGTCCTGGCCACGGCCGTTCTTACGGCACCACCCGGGGTTCCGCGAGTAGTTACCCTGGTTCATGTGCACTTGGGGCCAGACCATTTCAACGGTTTGGACTCGACCAGTCCAGTCCTGAGACTCCGGAGAAATATAACCCCGATAACTATACCCCTTTTAGTAACTAAAAAATAGGTCTCCCTGTCTAGATTATACTCCCCGTATCTTAGTATATACCGCGTAAGCTATAGCCCTAATAAGGAAAGGTTAGCGTATTAACTAACTAGATCTAGATAGAATAAGTCGTCTATAGAATCCAGGAAAACGTAGGATTCTATCCCTTTATTCTATTTATCCTGATTCTCGCGGTCTAGCGGGAGATACACGGGGAGCTCCCTTACCTATCTATATTACTAGTAGGTAGAAGTAATTATACTAGCGTACGCTAAAAAACGCCGTTTTTTTATTAAATAGTTAGCTAGATATATAGCTATACTTCTAATAGATACTACTATCTACTAGAGCCGCGGACTACCGACCCCTCCGCTTATTACCGTATCTACGGCGGGACTCTACCGCTCCTAACGATAGTACCGCGATAACGAGATATACTTCCTACGCTAGCTAGAATACGCCTTTAAGACGCTATTCTATATAAGTAGGTCTAACTACCGTAGTCTACTAATATAGCTACGAACGTATACTAAACTATAGGATAGCCGTAAAACGATAGTAGGGTTAAAGTTTATAATATTACTATAGATCTATATATATAACGAACCGTAAAGGAACGCTATAGCGTTTTTTAAAATTAGTTAGTAGATAGTATCTAACGTCTTTACGTAAGTACTAAGATATATATAAGCCTTATATATATCCTTTATCTAATAGCCTACCGACGGATAGGTATCTACGGATCTACTATAGCGCGGTCGAGACCGGCTTTTCGATAACTACCTAGGGTATATTAACGGCGTACTTATTTACGCCTATATAGCCTATATCGAGGACCCCTAGCGGTTCTAGTACCGTAAGGACTTTTATATATAGAATATCTTCGCGGCTATATAACCCGATAGGATCTTTAGCTATATATTAGCCGGGTCTCTCGGCTCGACCTATAATTCCGCGCTCTTATATAAAGTACTCGACGACGGCTTTATACTCCCTAAGGGTCGGTATTACCTAGGAGACTCTAGATTCGGGTCTAAACGTCCAGGGGTTATATACCCCTACCCTCGCTACCTATATTACCTATAGGACTAGGTACGTCTAGGCCGTAGAGCCAGGACCCGTAAGNAAAGTACTCGACGACGGCTTTATACTCCCTAAGGGTCGGTATTACCTAGGAGACTCTAGATTCGGGTCTAAACGTCCAGGGGTTATATACCCCTACCCTCGCTACCTATATTACCTGTAGGACTAGGTACGTCTAGGCCGTAGAGCTAGGATACGTAAGGAGCTCCTAAACTATAGATATTCGTAGAAGAGGGTTAAGGTCGAATAGACCTTCGGTCGTATAAAAAGGACGTAGAAAATCGTTAGAAAAAGCGCGGTAGAATATAGTTTTAAGAAG
>JACAFV010000199.1:0-24072 GCA_014635975.1 Plectosphaerella sp. P0831 | reverse complement strand
TCGTAGACCGGCGCTACGGCTCTAGGGAACTACGGCGTAGGCTAGTACTACGGATCTAGCGGCGTGAACGCGGGTAGTTAAAGATCCTGTTTTTTCCTGTTTTTATAGCCTTACAGGGGATATCTAATCTTACCCCTTTTTCCCGGAATTTAGCCTCGTAGGGGATATCTAATTTTACCCCTTTTTAACCCTTTTTCCGCTTACTAACGGCTACCGTTAGAGACCCCTATTTTCACCCTTTATACCTAGTAGGAGCCTACGTAGATATATTATCTATAACGCCTTCGACTTAGCTACTATTAGGGACGTAGCCTTCGACGGTTTTTCGGCTAGGATATCTAGTAGCGCGGCTATATTATCGTCGTTAAAAATAGTAGAAAAGGCGGGCGTTTATACGAGCGCTCGAGAGCCCCTTTAACTACGGTCTATTAGGCTACTTTAGGCCGAGCTATATATCGTACTAACTCTAAGAATTCCTTAGACGTAGATATAATCGAAGATATAGACCCTACCGAAGGCTTTAGTATATAGCTTTAAAAACGGATAAAGGGCCTTTAGCTACTTCGACTTTAGGTAACGTATTACTAACCTCGTCTATTACTCGTCTAATAGATATATTTCCTTAGTCCGTTTATCCTATAAGGCGCCGGTTATCTCTAATACTATCGCTATCTTACGAGATTTCCGTTTTTCGTTATTAAATTTATTACTAATAATATCTATAGTATAATAGCTACGGTCTACGAGGCTATCGTCCTAGTTTATAGCGGCTATAAAGACTCTATATATCTCCTATATATTATAGGTCTTACTTATATAGACCGGTCTATATTTATCTCGATATTCTAGTAGGTACTAAAGGAAAGACTAGGTAGTAGTAGGGAGCTAGTTTTTCGTAGCCCTNTTATATAGACCGGTCTATATTTATCTCGATATTCTAGTAGGTACTAAAGGAAAGACTAGGTAGTAGTAGGGAGCTAGTTTTTCGTAGCCCTGGAGCTTATAGCCTACGAGCTCTTAGCCTACGTCGACCGCGCGTTTATAGCGGCGGTATATATATCGTTATAGGGGGTCTCTCGACTAGGACTATAGGCGTTACGCTCGAGCTCGTAATAGGCGTACGTATTAGGGTTAGATATTAGAGCCGCTACGAGGGTACGGTTATCTTCCTGTAGCTAGGCTCGTCTCTGCNTATATATATCGTTATAGGGGGTCTCTCGACTAGGACTATAGGCGTTACGCTCGAGCTCGTAATAGGCGTACGTATTAGGGTTAGATATTAGAGCCGCTACGAGGGTACGGTTATCTTTCTATAGCTAGGCTCGTCTCTACCGCCGCTATAGATTCCGCTACGTACTATACGTCTCTATATCTATCGTCGAAGAGCGGGTTTTCATAGCTTTAACATCGGGTTTTTAGACCGTAGATAAGCTCTATTTTATATTAAAGACCGCCCTTTAGCCGTATCTATAAGCCCCTCGTTATAATAACGATAATAACGGTAAGCCGAAGTTAATAGGAAAAACTAGCCCTAAATAGGCGTCGGATAGGGGCTTTAAAATACGGGTCTTAGGGTCGGACTATATAGGCTGTACGGATAGCTACGTAGCGTAGAAATCAGTATTAATTCCGACAGCGTAGCTAATCTAGACTACTGAAATGGTCTGGCCCTTGGTGGACGCCTCCGCCGCTCAGCGCTCCCAAATGTGCAGACGGTCTACACTATTAGTGTAAACTGAAGGTGGAATGCCATGTCAATTTAACGCCTTCAAGACAAAAGTAATTAATGCCGTTTCCCAATTCGTGGGCAAAAATACTGACTAGTCGGATGCTCCTAATCTTTGCTTTTTATTTGATTGAGTTGAACTTCCGACAGCGTTGTCCAGGGCGACGAAGCAGTGTGGACTAATAGTGTAAACCGTCTGCACTATTGGGAGCGCTGCCGCCGCTGTTGGCATAGTACTCTCCCCAGATGAACAGCGTCCAGCGCTTGAAGTCGGCCGAGTCAGCGTTGAAGAAAGCATCGAGGTCGTCGGTGATGTCATTGCTGGGTCCAGGCATGTTGGTATCGCGGATGGTACCGGCACCAATATCCAAGAAGCCATCATGGAGGAAGTCAAGGGGTGGGGGCCTCTGGTGGTGCTTCAGGCCGTCAAAGTTTTTGAGGGCGTCGATGATGAGGGCCCCAAAAGGGGTCTCGGGTGTCAGGTCGCCAGTCCAGAAGACGAGGCGATGATCGGCGCGGTCTGTGGACCGAACGTTGATGTTGGTCTTGTGGCGGCCGTTGTCATCTGTGAAGCTGAGCTGGCCATGGGGACTCCTGCGGTCGCCGCCTCTGGCTTCGCTCGTGTCCCATTCGACTGGCTTGGCCTTCCAGACGATGTAGGGCTTGCTCAACGGCATGGCGGTCAACAGTCAAGCAACTAACGAAGCCTGGGCACTAGTGAGGGCTCTCTGGGAGTGTCTCAGCTGCACTCGACCGATCAACTCTAGGGTGTTGACGAGGATCATACGGCCAGCAAAGGCTCGGGGACCTACCTGATATACACCACTCCGCTTGAAATCAGAAGCTTTCCAGCAGTATGGACAGCGAGGTGAGGCTGGAGACGGCGGGTTGATAACTATTACTAAAAGAGTCTCGCCGGGATCGATACTAATACGATATACTATCGCTTCCCTTCGCCGGGTTCCTTCATGGAATATAGCCGATCCTATACTATCAGATAAGTTATTATCCTGTTCTAGCCTTCTCCCTGTTTCCAACCGGTAATCGACCCCACGCTTACTTTTCCTATTAATAATAGCTTAAGTCTATCTAAATTATTAAGAACCCGAATACCGAATAGTATAACCGACGCCTACGATACCTCCGACGCCTCTAACGATATAGACGTTAAACGTATAGGCCTTCGCCCCGCCTATTAGGTACGATACTACCCGATGAATATTAGATCCCGCGCTTCTGGAAAGTGGAAATAGGGTACCGCTTTGGAGATAACTATAACTAGTCGAATAGCGCCTAATTATGTTCGGCGACGTAAAGGAGCTACTATAATTACGCGCCGGGCGTTATAGCCCGTAGCCTTAGAGCCCGCTTATACGTCCTCGTGTATACCCCGCGCCCCCTACGCCCCCTACGCCTAATATAAACTTAGCTCTTTCCCCCTATACGTCGAAAGAACAACGGTACGACTAAATTTAACTAGTAATTAAGAACGATTACTAAAAATATTAGACCCTAAAGAATATACCGTCGCCTAGATTTCCGCTATCCTAACCGAGTCCGTTACCGCCTAGTAATTCCTCGACGAGCGATATAAAGTCCCTAAGTACGTTGCCTAGGATAATAATAATATCTATATACTAGGAAAGATCGGGAGATATAATATCGTAATAGTATCCCTAGCTAAGGGGATATATAGTACGACGTCGGCGGTAACGATTACGAGGGATATACTATATAGCTTTCCTAATATCCGTATCGGACTTATAGTCGGTATCGGTAGCGGCGCGCTAAGTATAAACTATAATATACGCCTAGGCGACGTAGTAGTAGGTAGCCGAGATAGAGCGTAGGGCGGGGTTATCTAGTATAACTATAGTAAGACGACTTAGGGCCGGACTTTCTAATATACGTATTTTCTAGACTAGCTACTAATACTTCTTCGAGCGGTAGTCGGCGGATTAGAGACGTAGTACGAAGTAGGTAGTTATTAGCTCGAGGCTTATATTACCCGGATTATAGAAAAGGAGCCTCGACTACGTAAGAAGTATTCACGGCTACTAGTAATAAGCGATAAATTATATCGATTAGACGTCGTATATAAAGATTCGCTCCGTAGCTACGACGAAGCTTATAGCGAGATACTAGATTATCTAGTAACTCGGTCGTAACGCGGCGAAGATACTAACGACCCTACTATCTACTACGGGCTTATCGCTAGCGCGAACTAAATAATAAAGGACGTATAGATCCGAGACTAGCTAGCGGCTACGAAGGGCGTACTCTACTTCGAGATAGAGGCGGCTAGCTTAATAAACTACTTCCTATATCTAGTAATCCGCGGTATCTATAACTATACCGACTTATATAAAAATAATATCTAGTAGGAGTATACGGCGATAGTAGCGGCGGCGTATACGTAGGAGCTATTATAGTAGATCCCGCCTAGTAAAGTCGAAGTAGAGCTACTAATTACCGAGGCTCTCGGTACCGGTTAGTTTATTAATTCTTTCCCCTTTTATACTATCTAACGTAGATTAGATTATTACTCTCTCGACCGCGTTAAGGAGACGATATCTACGATATAAGCTACGGTTAGCTATATTAAATCTAGCTATTATACCGATAAATTAGAGCGATAGTTACGGCCGCCCGACCTATCGATAAACGTTAACTACGCGAGAAAGCTCCGGTATAAAGGGACCGGCGCGTAGCTCCTAGCTTATCCTATCTTTTAGTTATAGTACTCGGGGTCGCGTCCGTATCTATAGCTCTATAGCTACCCAGGAGGCGGCAAGATAGTCCTTAGTATAATAGTACTAGATTATACTATAGCTAATAACGATCGGCTTTATATTAGCTTCTTCTTCGACTCTAGCGATACGGCGAAGTAGACCGTAGACGGTATACTACGATCGCTAGCCTTCTAGCTCTACTAAAGGGTAGGATCGTCGGTTCTTAATACTTTATTCCAGGTATACTAGGACGGCCTTAAATAGCCTACTACGAAGATACTCGAGGATATTATAATTAAGATACTTATAGTTTAGGAGAAGGTCTCTATTATTCTCGACGCCTTAGACGAGTCGACGACGAGGAGTAACCTTCTCTCCTAGATTAAAGATACTACTTATAGGCTAGAGCTAGTTTACATTTAGCTATTTTATACTAGTCGGCCTAAGGCCGAGTTTATACGGGAAATCCCCGTCACGCTAGGCGACGATAACTATATACGCCTAGATAAACAGGCCGTAGACACGGATATCCGATCGTATATCGTAATATAGCTCGCACATCGACGTAATTTCCAAGACAAAGGTCTATCCTAGGACCTCCTTAAGGGTATCCAGAGTAAAGTCGGGGACGGGGCCGATAGGATATAAGATTAAGTACTTTAACTATTTTACCCTCGATTTACTAACGTAGCGCTAGGTTCCTATAGGTATTCTATTAACTAGATAGATTAACCCGGTATCGTAATATAAAAGGGATTAAGGAGGCTATTATATATCTACCGCGTAATCTCTACGAACTATACCGGTAGATACCGTGAAGTAACTCTACGTACCTCGAACACGACGCCTAGAGATTAATCTTCCTATTACTACCTATATTTAGTAGTACCTTAGATCCGTCCGCTTAGTCTAGGTTTACGTAGTCTAAGAAACAGGTATTAACTAAGCTATCTTCTATTATTAGTAATATAAACGATAGGATTAATATAGTAGTTATCGTTTCGGGTATTCCGGTCGTTTCGAAACCTAATAAGGAGTACGACCCTTAGTCTACTTACGAAGGAATTAAAGATACTATATCTTTAGTAATATAGGATAACGATAGAGAATCGGTTTCCGAATCGACCCCTATTATAGTTAGCCGACGATAGGCTACTATAGTAGAGTTAGTAAATACCTTCGTTTAAGACGAAGACCTCTACGGTCTATACGAGTTTATATTTAATAAGTTAGACTATAAAGATTCGTCGATAACTATAGGAAGTTACTCTAGACCTTTATAAAGGATCTTATTTAACAGAAAGCGATTACCTATTCCTAATACGAGGTAATTAAGTTTCTTACTAGGCGTTAAACCCGGATAATAATATCCTCGAGAATCCTAGACCGATTTAAATCTAGGGTAAAAACGGATTTTAATTAGTTAGAATACGAAGTAAAGGGCCCTCCCTATATACTCGATCGTTTCTTAATATTAATAAAAATAGAGCCTACCGAGCCTCTAGAAGGGGAACGCGATATTAATAGTAACTCCGAGGAATCCGATACTAAAGATTAGAACTTTTAATAAGTCTTCGAAAATACTACTAGTATATTTAAAGAGGCTCGGATCTTCTTATATATAGGCCTAGCCTTCTAAGAGTATAAAAGAAACCTTCGGTAAATATTATATCCTAGCGGTAAACCCGCCAACCCCTTAATTCTAATCTTAGTAGAAGCGTAGCTTTAAGGACCCGGTATAAGTATCGCGCCTCCCTAGATATCCGCCGGAGAGTACCGTTATACCTTTTCCCGGCCTTTATAGGAGGTTACTTAAGACTCCTATAAGCTCTAGGTAGAAAGTATCGCCGGGACCCGACTATCCTAGTAGCTACTATCGTAACTAGAGCGTAAGCTACGGAAGGGATTTACGCGGATCTATTCGGAACCCGAGAAGGGTCTACCTCGTTTCTACGACGATCTTAAGACTATATTTACGGAGAGTCTCTTCCCGGAACTATCGTAACGTCGTAAGTCTATCCGATCTATACTACCTATAAGCTAGATAGTATTAGGCTTTAAAGCTATTTACCTTAAGTACGTATCGGTTCCGGAGATAATCTAGAACGCTCGAGCGGTAGAGTTATAGCCGTTATTAATAATTAACGAGGAAATAGATTAGATACCCGGTACCTCTAGTAAGGGAAGCGGACTATAGCCTTATATAGTAATAACGGCGTGGACGCTAGGAAGGAGCGACTCGGAGAGTACGCCTATCGTATTCTTAACTAAGAAAATCGATTCGAGGGTCGCTATAGCCATTATAGTTTATCTCGGAAAGGATAATTAGGAGATAATATATAATCTACGAGCTACCTAGCTCGGCCTTTCTCGGTCGAGGTAGAAACGAGTTAACGATATATACTTCTACTAGGTAAGAATCCTACGTATCGTATATAAATATAATCTTTAATATTATAAATAAGTTTACTAACGGTTAGATTTTAGTTTAGCGGCTTTTATATAGAAGCCGAACCTAGGCGCCGTACCGTATACTTATATAACGATAAGTAACGATATCTAGAGATATACTACGAGGAGTTTAAGAACTATATATATACGCCTTCTCTATAGGTTAATAAGGAACTAAGTTAGCTAATACCCTACTTAATATATATACTATAGTAGTACTTCTACTACCCCGAGAAATATAGAACGTCGAAGAGCCTAAATAAATCTCTTCTAGTTAGGTATAGCGATCCCGATAAATCTAATATTATCGTATAGGGAACTTATATTAAATAATACTACCCTGTTTTCCTTATCCTTATACCCGTCCTAGTAACGTATAGAATTACGCTTATAGCTACGTTTTAGTTTATTAGCCGATAGCTCGAGATACATCCTAGAGACCTATAGAACGTAACGGTCCCGGCGTTTCTAACTATAGGCGTGGTTCATTTCCTTATTAACACGTTTATTACGTTACTTCTATTTCGATAGAATAAATAAGCGAAGATATTTATATATTTCAAATTCGTTATAGAGTTTAGGTATTAAGATACTACCTATTAGTATTCCTACTAGAGTTATATCTAACCTACCCCTATAGACTATAACGAGGAGTTCTTTTCCAAGCTAACGCTATAGTAGATAAAGGGGCTAGGAATTAATATAGAAGAATAAGAGGCCGAAGAATTACTACGGTTAATAGACCTTATTTAGGGAAGCTACGGTATAGTCGAGTCCGTCTTAAACGCGTAGCTTGGCGCTCTTTAATATAGGGGATATTATCTTCTATCGGAATGTAGGGCCTTTTTACCGTCTATAAAAGCCTATCGTACGCTATAAATAAATTCCTATAATCTTTTTAAAACTATAGTATTTTCGTAAGTTCGGCCTATTATACTTAAGTTTAAGGAGAGTTAGAGTAGTACGTACACGAGGTAGCTAGGCTATCTACTCTTTAACCTATAGGTATCGTTATCTCGGTGAACCTATCGCCTGAATTTCTAACTATTATTAACGATAATAAACCAGGCTATACTTCTACTAGCTAGTAAAGTTAGAAAGCGTGGTTAACTATAGAGGGGGAAGGTTATCGGTACTTTACGCCGGTTTTCGGACTTAATAAGGCTCTGGAGGTAACGATTATGAACCTATCGCTAGTTGCATCGCCTCAGAAGCGTAAGGGGTCGTCTTTATTATATACCTCACGACTACGTATCCTATATTAGCAAGTACTATACCATCACCCGCCCTCTTTATCTGAAAAGAGTGTAAGAGTACGGAACCGGACACCAATTTCGAATCCGGCTGCCTATCTACGAACGGCCATTACTAGTCTATTCGCACTTACAGTACCGCAACACACTCGCATCGCCAGCACCAAGGCCGGTATCTGACCACGGGTTGCAAACCCTAAGCCCTGCTATTTGGGGGGGGGGGGTTTAGAGATACGATGTATGTGCGATTGCTCCCATTTACGTTCAGACATCAGAGCGTATTGGTATCGCCTGTACAGTACGATTGCAATACTTATTGGCTTCCTATCTGAGCATCAGTGCCACTTTGATTTGAATCAGAAGGATTCTTGATGCCGCCCTGAGGTACCACAACCGCCACAGCTTTCAACTATTTCAATTTCCATGTGCCCTGCAACTCGTACAGTCCCAGACATCGAATTCGGGTTAAATTGCCATCAGCCCAAGGCAATGGGTACATAAACAGTAATAGTACCAACGATCAAAGAGACAGCAATGACTACACCTCGCCGCTTCAGCGTATCTGGCCCCGCCTGATGTTCTATGCTGTGCGTCTCGTTCCAAGCGTTCGGGGTGGGATTGGCTCGCACTCCGTGTACAGCGAACAATAAAGAGGAGTCTCAACCGTGAAATCCGTGTTTCGGATTGCAAAGAATAGGTCGTCGAAGTAAACAGGCTCCAGGCTGGTGGATAGCCATCTGCCCAGGAAAGGGAGGCAAACGCCAGCTCGTTGGAACAGCACCCAACGTGGTCGAGGCTTCAAGAAACCAACATGTTGAAAATTAGCGCGATCTTTCTGTAGGGGAGCACAAAGATAAGCGCGAGGCAGCCCCGTCTCATCGCTAAGCTGGCCGGAGACTCGGAATAGTCCCATCTCATCCGGGAATGTCAGAAACTCCTTGATTGCCAGCTTGCTGACAACGGGAATCAATATGTGGAATATCGCTTTGGGGCCAAGTTGCGGCCGAGCAGTTCCAACCAGAAAGTCGACAAGCTCAACCAGATCATGGCTGTACCCAATATAGTGTGGGCCGAGCGGTTCGTTACGGTTCCGGGCATCGAATTTGGGCTGCCACTCTGTGCCCTGGTTGAAGATGAAGAAATAGTGATCCGGGTGTTTCCCCCATCATCAATGCAACAAATTCGTGAACATATACCGGAAACTATTCGCCACGAATGTTCTCGGAGCGTATATGATCAGCAATCACCTCCAGTCTGCCGGCTATCTTCTCTGCTTAATCGGCCATTGTTTTTTAATATAGGCGGCGGCAACAGCGCCGGTGACCAGGGCGCCGGCTCTTATGATCTGTCCAAAAATACTCGGATTGTTGAAATTCCTGAGTCCTAATGCAATCGTGTCCAGCACTTCATTCGTTCTCGAGGCTTATGAAGGGCCCGTTACGGCGTCTCGGACTATGGCAGCCATCCGGCCACCAACCGCCACATAGGGTTTGCATTTGGAGGTGCCGTACAATTCTGCGATCTCAGGATGCCGTTTTCGCACGTGTGGCCATACAGGTGTGTCCATTCTCATCATTTCCGTGGGATATCTGATACCGACGTCGCGTAGAAGTTCGATATACGCCTCATGCTGCAGCAGGTCTGGATAGTGCTGCTCCAGGAGCTGAGACAGTTCTACCCAATCCAAGATAGTTCCGTCCATCTTGAGTATGGCCGACGGTTGAAGGATTACAACACCTAAAGTGGCTGAGGAGATATTTTGGCACGATTTACGCGCTTTAAGTTCCCGGCAGTAGGTGATGTCAGAGCACAGTGTCAGCCATCCCGCCCGTACATAGCTGGCTTGAAACGGGCCCTAATACCCGTATCAGGCTGACTTTGGCCAATCTTTGGCGGTACGCCTCACAGGCGCGGGTCGAGGTGCCCCGCATACCAGGACAAGGGAATCGCAGACTAGACGCGACGGACGTCTTGCAGCAGGACCTGACACACACTCACACGACCACCTTCGTCTCGTCTCGAGCTCTGGCCAACCATGCACAGCACAGCACACTGAGAATAGCGCCAACTTGTATCCGCGAAGGCGGCTCGGACGATGCCGAGCCACGCGTCTCCCGGTAGGTACTGTGCCTCCTATCCCCGCGCGGCCGGTTTTTAGTTTGGTAAACAGACGGACTCTCCACAGGCCAAGAGCCGGGGTGGTGTATTCGTCGGGAGCTGAGAGTGGCTGCTGACCGGCCACTGGGAGACGCTCCTCGCAGGCAGGTGAGTCAAAGCAGGGAAGTGGCAGGCGTTGTGCTGACAAGGTGGCCGGGGGCGTCGCGTGTCGCAGGCGAAGGTTATCCGGACGGCGTGCCGCTCGTGCTGTTGCATGTGATGACGTAACGGTTCTGTATGCTGATCAGCAGGGCCGCCCTGGGCAGAGCAGAGCAGTGCTCAATGGTCGTGCCGATGCGACAGTTGGTTGTGGAGGCTAGTGGAGAAAGATTGATAGAATAAAACGCATGGGAGGTTGAAGGGCCTGGCGCGAATCCGACGGCTTACCCTCGGGGTTCTCCACCTGCTTTCTCTGGACTCTAGGGGTCTGGCCTTTTAGCGGGTCTTAGTTTAGCAGTACCCATGTTAGGCTTAGGTCCCGTAGTAGATTATTACGAGAACAATCGCCGCCCCGTCCCGTGCGTCGTCGTCGTCCCTTGGCGCACCACCACGCCCGGGGCAGACTTACCCGGCCCGCCCGCCCCTCAGTCGCCGTCCTTGTGCGTTGGACATGCTCAAGCGCAGCAATGACAAGCCGCAGCTAGTCTTAGTGCAACAAGAACAGCCGCTATTTCCCGTTTCTCGAAGGTCTGCCCGTTGCAGCCGTGATATGCGCACGTGTCGTCTCAACGGGTGTTCGGATGTCCTCCAAGAAGAGGAGGCTCAGGGCGTTTCACGGGGGAAGTAAGGTGACACGACCTCGGTGTCACAACCTTTGGAGGTCGTGGGGTCGAAAGTGCAAAGTGATGGACGTGTGGCCTGTTCGTCCGCAGTCGTGAGCTCGGCGGCTGCAGGCTGCAGAAGATTGAGAATTCGAAATCCGAGATGTGATATCGTCCGTCCCTGCGGTGGTGGTGGTGGGTTGACCGAGGAGAGGGGGTGATTTGAGGCACTCCCGCCACGAATCTCGCCGCTGTGGAGCGGCACGCAGAAGCGCCTGCGCAGCGACGCCGAGCACATCCTGTCCACGCGCCAGATACCCCAACGCTGGAGGCTCTGTTTTTCATTTCCTGCTTCTTCTCTACTCTAATCTTCAGGCTGTCACGGCGTCCAAAAGTGCACTGGTTTTGGCCCGATGACAAAATCAGCGCGATGTCATGATTTCGAGAGTCTAGAGAAGGAAACACTAGCTCACAGACTCAAACCACCAATGCCTCTCGATCAATAACCCTCCTTCCACCTCAGCTCCGTCTGTCAAGAGGATTATAACAAGTTAGCCAATGATTTGCGGGTCACGTCCACGGGGAATTCTGACTGTTAATCAGGTCGGGAGTTAGAAGAGCAAGACAGACCCCTGCACCGCGGAACCGGCTCAGAGCCCCGCTCGGCCCGGTTATCTTTCGAGCGATAGCGTCCCTCGGATTCCTGCAGCAGGACAACGCTATTCCTAATACATCATCATTCCCACACTACCAAGTCACACCTCAACATGATAGTCAGTTGGCGGTTGGTCGCTCATTCCACCTAGGGTGGGAGATAATATTCTCCCTCTGATTTCCCACCTTTCTTGTCCATCATTCCTTTATAATCCGCTTATAATAGCCGCTGGATTATATTCAATATAGCTTCCACTAATACACCCGCGCCGGTTATAGAGTCGCCTAAGTCGGTACAGTCTCCCATCGAGATAACTGCCCCGTTAGTATACATCGGCCTGTATCGAACTATACTAAGGCTGTTATAACCCGCTAACACCTCTCCAGGAAGCCGACACGTTTAACGACGACTCCGTTCTAGGGGTAGTACGACACCCGTACGACATACTAGCTTCTTAATTCTAATTACTTCACTACAGACGGACGAAGAGCTCTCCACGGCGTCCCTAAGGTCCAGCCTCCGCGAGTTTCACATAGTCCATAGCCGTGCTTACCACAAGGACGAGAGTAGGTAGTCGAGAAACCTCACCATTAATTATTACGACTAACGTGCACCCCAGACTACTTCCTCCCTAGCGATAAGGTGATTCTGCTATAATAGATAACTAGTTATTAAGCTTAACTAACAAGCCTCCAGCAGGAGTCAGACCGTCTAGGTAAGTAGGGTTACTAGCTACTCTAAGGTCGACCGTTAGCTCATGTGATAGACAGACTTCCAGAACCACCAGCTCCTTCTAACCTTTGACGGTCGTAAGTACTTCTCTCCTAATACCGAAATAGTAAAAAGGGTTCTTAACGTTAGCACCGGCACCGGCATTTAGGCCATTAACTTCGGTATACAGCCTTCCGAGCATATATACGCCTTTTGGACACGTGGTTAACATTCTGCAGCGGACAAGCATCCCCACGCCGAGGTACGTTCCTTATCTAAGTATAGGCTGGATAACACTCATAGTATCTAGGTCGTAGGAGTCGACATTACACCCATCCAGCCTGGCTTGTAAGTATCCTTATTAAACTTAGCTAGCATGACATAGTACCTAACCGCAGAGGCAGGGTTCCTCCTAATCTGCGTTTCGAGGTTAACGATATCGAAAAGCCTTGGACGTAGACGTAGTAATTCGACTATATCTTCGTTCGTATACTTATCGGCTCCCTGGCGAGCTGGGAGCCGCTCTTTAAGCAGGCCTTTAAGTAAGCTCCTAAATCTCCATTAGTATTAAAACGCAGCCCGCTAACCACACGCCAAAGTACCCTCCAGCCTAGGGGCTGGATCGAGCTCCAAGACCCCGGTATCCCGTCTGTCTCTGATGACGGCACCTTGAAAGAGGGATCCCCGTTGTGGCAGTATAACAGACGCGTCATCCAGTCTGCAAAGAACCTTAGCCGCCCGATCCACCTCGCTACCGACCACGAGGAGCGCCTTAAGGACGTAGGATTCGTTAACGTCGAGCGCAAGGTCTTTAAGTAGCCTATCAATACATAGCCTAAGGACCCTAAGTATAAGGAGGTCGGCTTGTAGACTCTAGCTAATATCGAGGGTAATCTCGAGACCATTAGTATAGCCCTGATAACCCGCGGCCTAGGGATAACTAAAGAGGAGGTAGAGGTCTTCCTCGTAGGCGTTAGGAAGGACCTTCGGGACCGTAGGATCCATACTTACTAGCCCGTATAAGTATTTAGTATCTACTCGAATTACTTACGGAATGAAACTAACACCGTCGGCAGGTACGTAACTATCGGCCAGAAGCCGTTACTAGAGAACTAGACAGCTCAAATTACATCAAGTCTTCACAGTCGGGATCAATATAACGCGAACATCGCACACGCATATTACTATTATCTTATCTAATATACTCGGTCAGGGTGGTCGGCCTCGACTGGTGCTCCGCTTGATCCGCACGTAGCCGTTCGGCGTCTGCGCGTTGCCGTTGGTCCCGTGTATGCTGCCGTTCTCAATCCGCTTCTCTGGTGGCGTCGTCTGCGCGTGCCCTCGCCTCCTGTGATTGTTGTCTTAGTTCTGCGATCTCATCGTTATCCATGGAGCGAGTTGGAGGGCGATGTTTGGCCTGGTCGACGCTAACTAGTAGGCTAGCCAACGACGAGCTGGTCAGTGATGGTTGTCGCTGACATAATGCCCGAGCATGTTGCGCGACTGCGACGTATCACCGGGTCGATAAAGCAGGGTGCCAGGAATTCAATACCGAGATAAACTCTCGGCATCACTAGCAAGTCTCATGCTTCATCTGCGGCTACATTTAACCTGTTAAGGATCTGCTCGCCACTCTCCTCGAGACCTAAAACCGCCAGAGCCAGTCTGCCGGTATTTCGAAATGGTCACAGCGCCAGAACGAAAGTCGATGCCTTCTGGCGCGTCACCACCTGGGCTATACAACCGCCTAAGTCTGGTTCGCGGCCGGCTATAGGTCGCCTGAAACCCCACTGACAACGACGCGTCGAGACGTTGTGGCTTGGTATCTGTGTGGTATCTCATCATTGCCGGGTACACAGCGAACCAAGCGCCTTGTGCACGAGTCCAGGGCAGTGCCCAGGGGTGTGGCACGTGCGCAAGCTGGTCGTCCGTCATCCCGTCTCCTCCCGTGATGCTCTCCGTTACCGCAGGACTATTAAATCACGAAGCGCTTTAGAGTCCGCGCTTCGCTGGACGCTCCTCAACACTAAGGGCAAGACCTGCGGGAACAGCGTTGCGGACGTGCCCGACGTCCCCAACAGCGATGCTCTGGCTAAAAGCGGCTGTAAGAATGCTTCGCTCATACAAACAAGCTGTATAAGGCTTGTAGTAGGTTAGTAACCTCACTGGAAGTAGGCGACGAATACAGCAGGCTCGCAGTCTGGGTTAATATATATATAGTTACAGCCGGCGTCCTCTAGGAGGGGCCTGAGTTCGGTACGATAAGCTATCGCTTTATAACGTACTCTCCGGGACTAGTTTAGTAATAGGCCTCCCCTAAGTAAAGAACGGCTTAGAGCTTTATCTTCGTCCTCCTCTAGAGCTTTA
This sequence comes from Plectosphaerella sp. P0831, assembly GCA_014635975.1. Classification (NCBI taxonomy): domain Eukaryota; kingdom Fungi; phylum Ascomycota; class Sordariomycetes; order Glomerellales; family Plectosphaerellaceae; genus Plectosphaerella; species Plectosphaerella sp. P0831. The sequence continues at coordinate 9,259 of JACAFV010000199.1, read as the reverse complement.
CTTTCGTAGGCTTCTCTACTAACTAAGTTAGTAATAAATCTAAATAAGAGTATATTATCTTACCTACTAGTTTCTATAGTTACTCTAAGTTACGTAAAATCCGTCGGGTATTCGTATAGTCGTATCTAAAGGCCTTCTCGTAGCCGGCTAACGCTCGTCGGTATAATACCTCCGCCTCGGCTAGCTTACCTTAGTATTTATAGAGGCCTCCTAGGTTATTAACGGTAGAGAGAGTAGACGTATAGTCGGGTCTAAGGGCCTTCTCTTTACCGGCTAGCGCTCGTCCGTATATCGCCTTAGCCTCGGCTAGCCTACCTTAATTTATATAGAGAATACCTAGGTTATTAACGGTACCGAGAGTATCCGTATAGTCGGGTCTAAAAGCCTTCTGTTTACCGGCTAACGCTCGTCCGTATATCGTCTCGGCCTCGGCTAGCTTACCTTAGTCCGAGTAGAGGCCTCCTAGGTTATTAAGGGTAGTAAGAGTAGACGTATAGTTAGGTCTAAGGGCCTTATCGCGGCCGGCTAGCGCTCGCCTATATATCGCCTTAGCCTCGGCTAGCCTACCTTAGCTTAAGTAGAGGTCTCCTAGGTTATTAAGAGTACCGAGAGTCGACGTATAGTTAGGTCTAAGAGCCTTATCTTTACTAGCTAGCGCTCGCCCGTATATTACCTCCGCCTCGGCTAGCTTACTTTAGTCCTAGTAGAGGCCTCCTAGATTATTAATAATAGCGAGAGTAAAGGTATTATCGGGTCTAAAAGCCTTTTTTTACTAGCTAATACTCGTCGGTATATCGCCTCGGCCTTAACTAGCTTACCTTACTCCGTATATAGCCGATCTAATACGTAAAGAGAATCGTATATATCTTTATCCGCGACCTCTACGCTAACTATAGAGCTATTCTATACCTATTTTATAAACCGTTACGTATATAGTAAGAACTATTACTATACTACCTAGTAGTCTTTCTCTATCGATATAGGTATTAATAGGCCGACTACGATAAGGGCTTACTATACGTACTTAACCCTACGGCTACCGCTATCTAGGTATAACGCCTACTTATATACTATAGGATATATCGAGTAGCTTTCTTTATTATCCTCCGGCGCCTCGATTGTAGAGTAGTAGAGGAGGAGCCGGACGGCCTCGAGGAACCGGACTTAGCTAGTAGCGAGGTCTCTAAGTTACTCTAGCTACTTCTCGGAGTCTTTATCTACTACTATTAATAACCTATATTATAAGTACTTATTATCTAGAAAGGCCTAGAGATATACTAGGCCGGCGGCGATAATATCTCTAGCCTTAATATATCGAAAGGAGACTATCTATATCGTCGCGATACTCCTTTACTCGTAGTCTAGTAGCGGGCGGCCTAATCTAGAGGCTATTAACTATTCCTACTAGTATTATAGTAGTATAGGGTAGATTATAAGATAAGATAGGAGCTCGATAATAGCTACTTAGTTATTATCGGCGAGCCTAGCGTAACTAAGAAGAAGATAGATAGACGATACGTAAGAATTACGGGGAAGATAATCTTTTCCGACGCGATAAATTATTGTTTTTTAATTAATTAACGATCTAAAATAAGAATTCGCCTAATTAAGTAGAAAAGCTCTCGATCTAAGGATATATTCCTTAGATTAAGGGGTAGATTCCGCTTAATTAGAACTACCTATGCTACGCGAGCGGTTTAGGTATACTTAAGAGGTTTTCGAGCCCTACCTCTTAATAGTATTAATAGATTTCTATATACTTTACGATACTAACCTTTATTTCTCGGAGGTATAAGGCTATTTAAGCTTGTACTAGTAGTAGGCTATTAAGGTAGTTAAGTAGCCTATTAGTAATAAGGCTTATATCTAGTTAGAGTAGGCTTATAGAACTAATTAACGTATATACTTACCTAGCGATCTACGATACTACGCTTCGAGGATATCCCTCCTAAGGCTATTACTAACCTTAGCTAGCTTACGTAAATTACCTAGCTATATTAGCCGCGATATATATCGTAATAAAGATAGACCTATAATCTTATAGTAGGTACTTCGTTATATTATAGATACTTTCTACGGTGCTCTAGCCGCCCTACTTATAGTCTAGGTCGATATTATTAAATACTAGGAGCTAGTCGTAGTTATCTATCCGCCCGAGCTACCTTATTATAGCCGTTACCGCGGTATCTAGGTCCCCCCGGCTATACCCCTCGGCCTACTACTAGATCGCCGAGGGAATCTAGTCTTCGGGAACCCTATTAATAGATCTAGCGATACTCCGCCGGAGCCGATCCTCTAAACGGCCGTTAAGCTAGAAGATAGCGCTAAATATAGCTTAATAACGTCGCGCGAAGTCGACCGCTAGCTATATCTTACCGACGCCGCCGAGCTTATATAGTATAAATATTTCCTTTCTACCTTAGCGTAACTAACGAGGGAGGAGGTATACTTCTAGGTAGGCTATATCTAACTATCTATTAACGAACTTAGTAGATACTAGTACGCCTACTAAGCTAAAAGGGATCTTATATAGACTAAGATCTAATAGAGTAGCTTATTAACTTAGAGTCGTAGTATTAATATATTACTAAGACGTAAGTACTAATACTACCTCCTAACGAGAATATTAGTAAGGATCGTTATCTACTTTAATATCTTCTACGACTAGACGTAGCGTCTCGTCGCCGCCCTAATCTCTACCGTCTTCTTCGACTCCTCTAGGCCGATACTCCTAAGCCCCCGGACGACGTAGGCGAACGTAGCGGCCGTCGTCGTCGAGGAAAGCTTTATCTTAGCGGAATAACTCGACTATCCTCTCGGTTACCGTCGCGAGCTCCTTTAGCGTCGATAAGATTCCTAGCGGGTTGCCTCTAACCGCGTTCAGCGCCGGCACGCCCGTACCGATCGATACTACGTACCGTAGGCTATCCCGTAGCCGATCGCCGCCCTAAACGTCCTAGGCCTAACTCTAGAGTACGAAGATAGGGTTATTCCTACCGAGGGCGCTATCGATAAACTCCTCGGCGGGTATACTAATAACGATAGGGTCGAAGAAGGTAGTAGCGGCCGAGGTAGCGCGGTAGGCCTACTAGATCTTAGCGGTATCGAGTAGGTCGGTAGACCGGGGGGTACGGTAGCTAGTAAGGTAGACGGTATCGCTAGTTTCTTTACTCGTAGCGTAGACGAATCTATAGAAGTTCGGTTAGTAGTAACTTAGGCGGTAGAAGACTACGATCGTATACTCTATACTTACCGGGCGTATCTTTAAGTAAGATATTCTCGTCGTAGCTAGTAGTAACGAGAATCCGCTTTATAGTATACTTAAGCGCCGTACTATCGAACCTACCCTATAGCTTACCGCTAAGTTTAATCCTATAGGCCTTCTTCTGGAATACCTCGTCGGATAAGAAGATATAGGCGTCGATATAGTTATTAACGGATATACGTAGGCGACTAAGTATAATAGCGATAAGGCCGCCGGTATTAGTCCCGCTGATTATATCGAAGTAGTTATAGGGCTTAGGGGTGCTATCGTAGTCGATAGTATTTATAAGACTATATAGGATTATAAGGGAAGAGAGGTCGTAGATACCGCCGCCGTCGAGGGCGAGTAGGCGGATATCGTTATCGGGTATAGTAGAGGACGGGAATAATAAGTTAGGGCTAGGTAACGGCTTAGCCTTATATACGATAAAGCTAAGTATTACTAGGCGCTACTAGGTACGGGGCGGCTCTATACGGTTATATAAGGATTCGCTAATACCGATATCTATTAGAGGTTTTACGAATATACTAAGTTATATAGCTAATTAGCTTATCTAGGTACTACTTAGCTAAGATATAATAGAGGGGGCTATCCTAGCTTCTTACGGCCGCCTAGCGGCCGGTAGTACCGAGTAGTACTTAGCTTCGTCGTATATAAGACTAAGCCGTTACTTAGCCTAATACGTTATTACTATATTACGACCTAGGTATAATCCTAAGAATATATAGGCTAGATAGGTAGTATATACTAATAGTTCGCCCTAGGTAATAAAATAGAATAATAATTTAGTAGATATCGTCGTCGTACTTATCGTTAATATCGTAAAGCGTTACGCTTCTTTACTATAAGCTAAAGGAGGTTTCTAATAAAGACTTAAATTAATNGTCGTACTTATCGTTAATATCGTAAAGCGTTACGCTTCTTTACTATAAGCTAAAGGAGGTTTCTAATAAAGACTTAAATTAATTACTATTATAAATCTATCTAACTATCCTATACTCGAGCTTTCTCTTAAGTACTTAGGTACCGTTTCTAAATTACCTAGGGGGGCGATCTATTCTAATAATATTATTAGTTAGAGATAGCTTATAGCTTACTACGCTCTATAAGCTAAAGGCTTATAACTTACGGTAATCTAAGCTCTACTCCTAATTAGCTAGATATATATAACGCCTAGCTTAGGGAGCTAGTTATTTAGGCTAGGGTCGTACTATCGGCCGCCGATAAGCCGACCCTCGGCCTACTATATCTAGCTAATTAGGAGTAGAGCTTAGATTAGCGTAAGCTATAAGCCTTTAGCTTATANACTATCGGCCGCCGATAAGCCGACCCTCGGCCTACTATATCTAGCTAATTAGGAGTAGAGCTTAGATTAGCGTAAGCTATAAGCCTTTAGCTTATAGAGCGTAGTAAGCTATAAGCTACCTCTAATTAATAATATCGTTAGAATAGATCGCCCGCCTAGGTAATCTAGGAACGGTACTCGAGTACTTAAAGGAAGGCTCGAGTATAGGACGGTTAGATAGATTTACGATAGTAATTAATTTAAGTCTTTATTAGAAACCTCCTTTAGCTTATAGTAAAGAAGCGTAACGCTTTACGATATTAACGATAAGTACGACGATAATACCCGCTAAAGTATTATTCTATTCTATCGCCTAGGGCGTACTACTAGTATATACTACCTATCTAGCTTATATATCCTTAGGATTATACCTAGGTCGTAATACTTTAATTACTTTTATTTAATACGTTCTCTACGACTACCGAGTAATACTTCTATATAGCTATAATAACGCCTTATTTATCTACCGGTTATAGTAATAGTACCGCTAACCTCTAAGCTATATTTAAAGAGCTTCGAGGTAAAAACGAACGACTTTAGGCTATTATCCTTTAACTCTAAGGAGGAGGATATAGAGGGAATATTAAGGCCCTACCTCTTTAACCCTTCGACGGAAAACCTAGTGCCTTATAGGCCTTCCTTACGTAGCTCCGCGTATACTAGAAGGCTTATAATAGTTAGTTTAAGTACTAAGGAGAGTAGGTTATTAATATAGCCTCTTACCTTAAGGGCGACGCTCTCTCCTAGTTCGAGCCCTACCTATACGAGTATACTACTAAGGATAAAGACGATATTAACGAAGATACCTAAGCTATCCTTAGAACTATTAGCGAATTCGAAAAGGCTCTTCGCGTAGCCTTTAGCGATATCGATAAGGAACGTAGTACCGAACGAAAGATTCTATACCTTAAGTAGACCGGTTCGGCTAGTAAGTACGCTACCGAGTTCCGCTAACTCGCCTTACATCTCCCTACCTAGAGTAAAACCGCTTTTATAGCCTATTTCTACGAAAGCCTAAAAGACTTAGTTAAGGATAACCTTATTTAAGAAGATCGACCTAATAAATTAGTCGACTACGTCGCTCTAGTTATTAAAATCGACGACCGTTAATATAAACGATACGCCGAGAAAGGAGGACGGAGTAACCTTAGAAGAGGATAGGTAGGCCGCCCTACTTTCTAAGCTAATAGTAGCTATCGCTACTAGCCTTAGAATAATAACCGTAACGACCGTCGTATAACTATAGTATATAAAGGAACTACTTATACCGGCCTTATAGAACTCGATATCTTATAAAAAGGACGTAAGGATAAGAAGGATATCGAGTACTTTAACTACTATAAGACCGGGTACTTCGTCCGTAAGTACCGATAGCCTAAGCGACCCGAAGGTCCCCCGTATTAATTTAACGTTACTAAATACGAGGTACCCTAGACTACCGTTAGGACCTTTACGGTCCTAGGACGAGTCCCGCTAGTCTCGAGGGATACCTAGATATCCCCTAAGGAAAAAGTATTAAACTAGGATCTTATACCTACTATCTATACTTTCGAAGAAGAAGAAAGCGAGATTACTTAGGAACTAGAGTCTACCGACGACGACTCGATTCTAGATACTTAACTATAAAAGCTACCTATAGTTAAACTCGAAGGATATAGAGATCTTAAAGATAATAAAGCTATAGACTTCTTCGGCTACTTAACTAAAGATATAGTCCGTAGCCCGAATATACTAGCTCGGTACCTACTTAAGGAGTCGGACGACGAACGACTATACCTTAATAACCCCGACTATAAAACTATATTCTAGGCCTAGTATATCTATAATAACTATTAGTAGTATTATATATTTAAGATTACTTATAACTTCTACCCTTAATAACCGAATAACGAAGATATAGAATACGTTTATACTAACTAGGAGCTACCTTATTAAGAGCTACTTCTTTAATACCCTGGAAAACGGACTATCGTCTTCGGACTATCCCCGGAGTACCTAATCTCCTACCTTAGCCGCGAGACTACTTAGTTCGACTATCTAGTCGACGTATACCGAGTCTACGTAAGTAGGAAGATCCGAGAGTAAAGACTCCTCTAGTAGAACCCCGACCTCGCTTAAGACCTCGGAAAGGAACTCTATTAGATCGATAACGATAACTACCCCGACTATATAATCCGTATTAAGCGAGCCGAATATATACTCTAAAAGGTACGAGAGTAACTATAGCTCTTATTACTACCTAGGTCCTACTACGAAGAGCTAAGACTTAGTAGGACGTTATATACTTCGACGAGCCGTCCTAAGATACGACGCCGCTTATACTATAACGACTCGGGAAAAGACTCGCGCCGCCCCGATAGTAAGGGTAAGGGTAGGCGTTAGAACTAAGAACTAAGACCTTATATAATATAATATACGACGATAGCGACTCCGTATACCTTATACTAGAGGTTACCCTTAACGGGAGGAAGTATATAACGCTCCTTAATAACGGAGCGTAGGGGAACTATATATCGCTACGACTTCGATAGCGACTTAGCCTTATAACGGACCGTAAGCTAAACCCCTACTAACTAAGATCTACCGAAGGTAGGCTTATATAGTATAATTAAGGACGTATCGATAAGGAGACTATACCCCTCTATATTAGTATCTAACGATATACTACGCTAACCTAATTCGATATTACTAAGATCGGTAAATAGGATATTATTCTAGGTATTCCCTAGCTTAGAAAGTAGAACCTTATAATTAATTAGAATCTTAGCTAGATCTAATAGAGAGATATAGCTCTAATATAGTCTTAACGAGAGACTACGAGATATCTCCTCGCTTCGATATAATAACTAGAGCGCTAGATAGAACGACTCTACTAAGACCTTAGTTACGACGAACGATGTAAGGTACTTAGCGAACGGATAAAGGATATTCTATCCGAATACTATTAATACGCCGCGATTTTCTAGGAGGAACTCGATATAATCCTCCCCGAATATAGCTATTACGACTACGAGATCGTACTTAGAGAAGGTACCTAATTACGATTCTTTAAAATCTACTATACGAACGAGAAATAGTAGGTTACCTTAGACGAGTACCTTAACGAGAACCTCCGAAAAGGATATATCCGACCCTCTAAGTTACTAGCTAGCTAGCTAATTCTCTTCGTCCTTAAGAAGAATAGTAAACTTAGGATATATATTAACTATCGGTAACTTAATAATATTACGATTAAGAACTACTACCCTTTACCTTTTATCTCTAAACTTCGNGTAAACTTAGGATATATATTAACTATCGGTAACTTAATAATATTACGATTAAGAACTACTACCCTTTACCTTTTATCTCTAAACTTCGAGATTTATTAGTTAGAGCGTAGTATTTTATAGCCTTAGATCTTAAAGGCGTATATAACTAAATTCGTATAAAAGAAAGCGAGGAGTAGAAAACGGTATTCCGTACCCGTTAAGGATATTTCGAGTATCTAGTTATACCCTTCGGTTTAACTAATACTCCGGCTACGTTCTAAACGATAATTAACGAAGTCCTTCGCGACTTCCTCGATATCTTTATAGTAGTATACCTCGACGATATCCTTATCTTCTCGCGAAANGTCCTTCGCGACTTCCTCGATATCTTTATAGTAGTATACCTCGACGATATCCTTATCTTCTCGCGAAACCTCGAAGATTATAAGAAGTATATCTACTAAGTCCTTTAACGATTAATAGAAGCTAAGCTATTTATCGAACTTAAGAAAACGAAGTTCTATATTTAGGAAGTAGACTTCCTCGGATATAATATCCGACTAGGGGAAATTAGAATAGACCTTAAGAAGATCTAGATAGTTAAGGACTAGCTAATACTAANGGAAGTAGACTTCCTCGGATATAATATCCGACTAGGGGAAATTAGAATAGACCTTAAGAAGATCTAGATAGTTAAGGACTAGCTAATACTAAAGGATCTAAAGGACGTTAGAAGATTCCTAGGATTCGTTAACTTCTATCGCTATTTTATAAAAAGCTATAACGATATCTCTAGGCCTTTTACGGACCTTACTAAGAAAGACTAGCTATAAAGCTAGATAGATATATAGGAATAGTCGTTATAAGGTATTAAAAAGAGTATCTTAAGCGAGCTAATCCTTAGGATCCCCGATCCTTAACTCCTATTCGAAGACGAAACCGACGCGTCGGACTATACGCTTAGGGGATAACTCGGATAACGTAACGAAGAAGGATGACTTTATCCTATCGCCTTCTACTCTAAGAAACTCTACGGAGTAGAGTTAAATTACTAGATATACGATAAAGAGTTAATAGCTATTATTAAAGCGTTTAAAGAATAGAAGTTATACCTCTTTAGTACGATATACCCGGTTAAGGTTTATACCGACTATAAGAATCTTATTAACTTTACGACTACGAAGGAGTTATATAAACGATAGATACGATAGGTAGAGTTCCTCTCGGAATTTAACTTTACTATTACCTATCGTAAAGGATTAAAGAATAGGCGAGCGGACGTACTTAGTAGGCGGAGCGACCTATAGAGTACCGAAGTCCCGGACTATAACGCTATCCTCTCGATTAACGCTAACGGAGATCTAGTACCTAACGAACGAGTCCTCGAAGTCTTAGCTA
>JACAFV010000198.1:0-54010 GCA_014635975.1 Plectosphaerella sp. P0831 | reverse complement strand
CGCAGCTTTCGGCGTCCGTCCGCCCACCACCACGGCCTCACCCGCCATCCATCCACCACCATCTCAAGGGCACGACCGCAACGCAACGTCTGTCCTCACTCACTCCTCAGGCCATCTCGCTATCCTGGTCAAAGAGAGACCGACGAGCGAAAAGATCCACTCCACCATCGGCCGCTAAGAGCGTCCCCGGCCACTACACAAACGCCCCGAGTCCCCCCCGCCCTCCTCCGTCACGGCCAGCAGCTTCAGTGCGACAACGGGCCCCTGACCTTGCCCCTGGCTCATCCCGTCCACGTCCCCTCAGCGCACGCCCTCCCCACGGGATATCGCGAGTGAGAAGCCGCCAGACCCTTGTCCTCACGCCATCCCTCTCTTCTCTGCTACCTGTGAGACGCGCCGCCCAAGAGGCAGCGACCCACTTCCCCTCTCGACATGCCACCCAACCCGTCTCTCGGCGATGGGATGTGGACGGCTATTACGAGCATGTTGAGCAGGGCGCCAATGGTGGCCTCGCCGGGCTTGTCAGGCTCGCCATACCGCCCAACTGAGCCCGCCGAACAGTCAAACAGCGGACTTGCGCGCCGTTTCCCCAATATCTACCCGCCGTGCCAGTGGAAGGGAGGCCCCTAGCACAAGGCGTCCAGGGCTGGAGTGTTCCCGCTTGACCGACCATTGCACTACACAACTCTGCTCTTAGCGACACCAGGCACTTGGCCATGTACCAGCAGTAGCAGCAACAATGCATGTGCAAGACTCAGTTTTCCGGCAGCACGGCCACATCGCGAGGTTCCTGACGAGTGTCAGAGCTACTGCTTCAGCGGGTGGTATACTCGGATTCAGAGCAAGCCTGCCTGCCCGAACTTGGCTTGGCTGTTCGTCGAACAATCTGAATGGCTGGGGTGGTGGGGTTGCTGCCACCGCTCTTGCTGGCGGAACCCTGCACCAGAGACAGGCGGCGGGAGGGCGGGCGGGCGAACGGGCTTTGTTGCCATACGGTGAGAGCACAAAGGCCACCAATGGCATCCAGTCTCTGTCCATCGCGATGCCAGAAGCAAAACGACCCCAGCATCGACAGCGCAGCGGTGTCTCTCTCTCGCGTGTTCATCCCGAGAAACGCTGAGGAGCTCAACAGACAGCTATGACTCCCAGCCCGACCTCTCTTGATATCCCGTCCCGTCCATTGAGGTCGGTCCTCTGTCGCAGAGAGACAGGCGCCTGTCGAGCCGCCTGGAAGAAGGGCGGCGGCACGTCCAAACAGCTTTGCCTTGGGACCAGCCGGCCGGCCAGCCAGCTTGCCAACCAGCCAGCCAGTCCGTGATCCCAAGTCGACCACCCCCTCCCCCCTGGTCTTCGAGATCCCGGTCGTGGCCAAAGAGAATCGAGGGGAGGGGGCGGGCAGAAAAAAAGGAGCCAAAGATGGTACCCACACCCGGCTCTTCTCCTCCCCGGTTGCTGTTCGCACGCTGGCACCACCACCCCCAGCCTGGTCCGCTTCGCCTGGAGGGGTGCGCATTCTGGGCCGTGCTAAGCCCAATCTATTCACGACCATGTCCATCCGAGGGACCTGTGTGGCCTGTCCGTCTGTCAATTTGTGCCCGCGAGCCCGCGCCGCCCTCCTCCCCTACTCGTGACAACAGGCAAGGTACTTTTACCCCGGGGGAGGGGGGGGCGAGAGGTCTCGATGGGGGCGACGAGATCCGGTGGCAAAGGCTCGGCTCGATCATGCACAAAAGGGAATGCCCTCAAAATATTTCCAGACCCGATTGGCCTTTCTCATTGCCGGCCCTCTAATGTGCCTCTCTGTACAGTCAACGTTAGGGCAGGCAAGGCGCCGGCGTGGTTGTGGCCTTTGGGGGGGGGACGAACGGTTTCAACGGAGCCCGCGCAGGCTCGCACCCCCCCCCCCAGCAGGTCGTGACCGCCACCGCCATGGCGGCCTGGTTGCGAGTTGTGGCCGGGGCCAGCGGGGCCATCCCATCCCATCCTATCCACGTCCTTCCCCCACCCCTGTCGTCCCAGGTTCTCACCACACTCCCTGGACCGGGACCAAGCCCAGGGACCTTCTCGCGCCCGCCGGCCTGGGCTTCTGGGCTCTTGGGATTGCCCGGCCGGGGAGGGGAGGGGAGGTATCTCTCTGGGGCCCGCTTGTACCTCTCGGGTGCTGAGGTCGCCCCCCTCCTCCCCCAAGGTACCTGTCCTGACCTTACCTTATCCCATGCCGTACCGTACCTCTCCCCCCCCTCCTCTGCCACAACGCCAGCCGGGGGGTGTGATTGACGAGTGTTCATGGGCCTGGCCGCCTCCTCTTTTCTCACCACCAAAAAAACAAAACCGTCCCTCGTCCGGGGCCTTTTCCTTCCTCTTCTCACCCTCACGACTTCTGCTGCCACCAACCACCTTGATAAAGGCCCTTCTCCTCCCTTCCCCCCCCTCCCCTCCCCCCTTGCTCGTTCGTGGGTCGTTTTTTTGCGCGTGTGTGAAGACAAGAAGAGAGAGCATCGAGGAAGGTGAGTGACCGGCTTCCTAGTCTGCTTCCGATCTGATGTCTACCTACCCGGCCCCCCGCTCTGCACTGGCTTTCCTGCTGCTTCTTCCCTTCTCCTCACGTCCGTCTGCACCTCTCCTGCGCGAAAGCTGCCCTCGCCTCCTGCTCCTGCACCTCCCCAGCCTAGCGGCAAGGCCCCGACCCCTAAACTCCATCTTCCCCGTTCCTCACCAAGAAAAACCACTCGACCACGACACGAACGACGCACGACAGACCATCGCGTATGCCGACGAAACTCCTCGCAAGTTCGATTGTACCTGCATGAAGTAGAGAGACAGACAGCATCGAAGCTCGCTCCTCTGCGTGTGTTTGCCCGTGTCTCGACTTGGTGTTCGCCGCCTTTTGCCCGCCGCCCATAGCCCATTGGGTTCGAACCACTCAAACGGGGAAAGGACGACCGACCAACCTACACCTACACCTCCTACTACCTTCCCTCCTCCACCCAGTCCACACCCACCCTACACCCTCCTGCTGCATATTGCTGCTCTTCCTCCCACCTCTCCTCCTCCTACCCTTTCTCTCCACCTTCCCTCTCCCTCATCCTTCCCGATCCTCAACTCGGCTTCGACTTGCCAACCAGCTTGTCTTGCCTTGCTCATCACCTCCACCCCGCCCTCATCCAAGCAGCAAGCCATCCCAACCGTCGACCGGTGTGTGTAGCGCTCTCCGCCCGCTCTCTCGTTCCGCCCGGACTCTCGTTACATCGCGCCTCTTCCAGGCCCGCGGCCCACCTCGTCACACAGACACAAGGATCGAGCGAGGCCTTCTGCTTTTTTATTCACATTCGCTGTTCGCGAGCCGACCGACCGCTATACTCGTGGCAAACCGTTCTGACCAGCCAGCCCAGTTTGTACATCTTTTGTCACCAACTCTGAAGAAGCATCTCCAGTGCTCCCTCGAGACGACTTCGAACATCGTTATCGAATACAACGACAATCACGAGCACTCACGCCCCCCGCCTGAGCAATTCCCCCCTCAATCGGCCGTCCCGCCGATTAGAGCCCCGTCGAAAACCCCACTCGACGCCCCGTTGCATTCCAGTGTTGCCATCTCCAACTTCGTCAGCCATCCTCGGACGAACTCGGCGTGCTCGCACCTGCAACCCGTGTATCCGATCGTGTCCGACCCTCCGCGGCATCTCCGTAAGACTGTCCATTCTGTCGGCCCTCGATTCCAGCCCGCTCCCCCTTCGATCAGTCGTTGCCGCTACGACCAACGAACCTCCCGGGCTCAATTGGCAAACACTTCTCCCCACGGTCACCTGCGCAATACCGTGAAGCTGGATCTACCGCCCATCTCCCAGGTTGCTCTGACAGACGACGTCTCGTACGACCAAGGCCCACACAGCCAGCGACCGTTGTACATGACGACCGATAGGCTCCCGTCGCTCCAGGCCCTCCCCCAGCAGTACCCGACGTTCTCGTCCTCGAGCATCTCGTCACCTCGGGTTAGCTCCTTCGGGTCTGCTGCCGGCTCGCAGTCGTCTTTCACGTCGGCCGCCTCCTCCAACGGGCCAAAGACCCCATCGCCCACCCTACCCGTCACCACGGCCATCCCCGCATCCGCAGGCCCCTCCTTTGGAGGCTACGACCACTACTCGACCATGAACCAGCCTCCGCCCGAGATGTACTACCAGCAACAGCAACACATGTCTGCGGGCCAGCCGCCTCCTCAGCAGCAGCCCGTCACCTCTGGCTCCATGTCTCACTACTCGCAACCGCCACCCCTGCAGCCGAGCCACATCGCCCAGTATCCCGCACCCGCCCAGCAGTCATATGGACAGCACTATGGCTACCCCAACGGCCTCACCTCTCCTCAGAGCGCCCCTCCCGCTGTCTCGAATCCCATGAGTGCCCAGAACGTCCTGCCCCTGCCGCAAGGCGCTGCACCCTCCAACGCCTACGCCGCCGGCCAGGACACCACCGGTCAGGTCGCCCCGCCGGGGATGAAGCCTAGGGTCACCGCCACATTGTGGGAAGACGAAGGCAGCCTGTGCTTCCAAGTCGAGGCCAGGGGCATCTGCGTCGCCAGGCGCGAAGGTACGGTCTCTCAGACTCACCGCCATCTCAGACACCCCCACTAACACGAAACCATATAGACAACCACATGATCAACGGCACCAAGCTGCTCAACGTGGCGGGCATGACCCGTGGTCGCCGGGATGGAATTCTCAAGAGTGAGAAGGTGAGACATGTCGTCAAGATTGGACCCATGCACCTCAAGGGCGTCTGGTAAGAAATGAGCATGCAACCCAAGACACGTGGTTTCATGTCACTAACCCCGGCCGCAGGATTCCTTTCGAGAGGGCTCTGGACTTTGCCAACAAGGAAAAGATCGTTGAGATGCTTTACCCGTTGTTTGTCCACAACATTGGCGCCCTTCTCTACCACCCCACAAACCAGAACCGGACGAGCCAGGTCATGGCCTCCCAGGAGCGTAGGAACCGCGAGCAAGGCCAGATGCGGACACCCTCTCAGTCCGGCCCGGGGCTTGCCCCCATCCAGCAGCAGCACCACCATCACCAGATGGGTCTCCCCGGTCCTCAACAGGCCCTGCCGTCGCACTCGAGCATGGCCCGTCCCGGCATTGACCGTGCACACACATTCCCCACGCCACCAGCCAGCGCCACGAGTGTCATTGGCAACAACGGCCTGGGCGCTCCAGACGGCTACTCCTGGGGCTCTCAGGGTATGAACGGTGGACAGGGCCAGAACTCCATGTCCATTGACACTGGTCTGAGCAACGCCCGCTCGATGCCAGCCACCCCGGCAACCACCCCGCCCGGCAATGCCATCCAGGGCATGCAGCAGTACCAGTCGAGTGCTCCGTACGATACGGCCCGCCCGATGTACAACAGCGCGCCCTCGAACCAGCACTCGCCTTACCAGACGACGCAGAGCTCGCAGGACCGCATGTATGGTCATCACGACGCCTACGGCAAGAACGACATGGGTCCTCCCACGTCCCGGACCGGCAGCACCGCAGGCCCCCCTCCCGACCAGAAGCCTGCCAATGGTATCCTGCACCACGGCGACCAGAACGGTGCCAGCGTTGCCCACTCCGCCGCCGACGAGGAGCAGGACAACGAGCACGACGGAGGCGAGTACACGCACGACAACTCTGGATACGAGAGCCGTGCTGCCTACCCTTACGTTGCGCCTCCAGTTGGCGCTCTGTCTGCTGAACATCAGCACATGGCCCCCGAGATGACAGGCTCGCCGAACCACACGGCGGCATCTGGCCGTGCCACTCCCCGCACTACCGCTGCCCAGCCGTACTACCCCCAGCAGGCATCGTACAACACGTCTCCTCGGGCCCAGCACCAGTCATCCAGCAACCTCTACAACGTCATGAGCAACGACCGGGGCCCGACCAACGGGGCGACGGCGGACGTGTACGCCCCCTCGGCTGACATGAACGGCTACCCTTCCCAGCAGTCCATGCTCAATGGCTCGACTACGGGTATCAAGCGGAGTCGCGATGACGACGATGACCTCCAGCGCCCCATGTCCGGCGATTCCGGAATGGAGCTCAAGCGACGCAAGACGTTGGTTGACGCCACTGTTCCCGGGACATACGAGTCGATGGGCCGACCTGGCTCCAACGCTGTCGCTCCTGGGCGACGGAGATGATCATGAGAGGAGCCATACAACACTCAAGCTCACTCTCATGACACGCCCCGTGCCCCAAGTCGAGAGATATTCAAGTCTCCAATCTTGACACGCGGCCAACGAGATGAGACAGACCTCTCTGTCCCGTCTCGTGACATTCTCTCTTCACCCACTTCCTTTTTTTTTTTTTTTTTCTACTTTCTGCACTTGCCCCCACCGCCGCGAGTGGTGGGCGACATGGCTGTTCACATGCGTTATGAACTCACGACGTACTGTTCAAATGTTTCTAAACGCACCATCATGGCTGTACATGGCTCACGATTCAACGTTGCATGGAGGGTTTTAATTCCATCAGAGAAAACCTGAGACGCAGATTTATCATCCCTCCCCTTTTTTCGACGCTCGATCAGATCAGGCCGGGGCGCCCGGGTATCATGAACGACACTTGGGGCCACAACGGCGCATCGCGGGTCCCCGCTCCTACCTGTCATGATCATCAGGTTGGAGTTTGAGCTGCCGCGTGCTGGCTGGCTGGATTGACGGGCGAGCGAGCGAGGCGAGGCGGCTTTTATCTCTGGGAATTTTGCGGACCTCGCTGAGGGAGGAGGGGTTTTATTGCCGTCGTCGGCTGGGAAGAGCGGCATGGATCTGCTTAGACTCGGCGAGGCAGACACTGATGGGAGGCAGCAGGCACGCGTTTTTGGTGTGCCCTTTACGACTTATGACTCTCCAGTTACTTCCTAAAAGTGTGCCACAGCAGTCTCGGGAATGTTTGGAGATGGTCTTTTTCCTAGTAACGACTCTCATGAAGGTGGGGAGGGGGGAAGGGAGGAGGGAGGGCAAAAGCCGTTGCTGTCCACGGAATACACAGACATTCTACTCTGCCTCGATGTTCGCCGTGAAACACAGTCACTTGATCCAGCTTGACATTCTTGTAGATGATGATATTTGGTACTGAAAACTGACGTCGGCCCGCTGCCGAGCTGGGTGATGCCAAATGCACCCACATGAATGCAAAAAACATATCCATCTGACTAAAGCCGTGGCCTACAGCTTCGCCTTGCCCTCCTGCTTCCAAACGCGCCAGTACTCCCTGACCTTTTCCCTCGCGACGTTGACAACGCCTGCGTCCTCGACAGTTTGCGGCACACTGACTTCAGCGTCAAAATTGCCATTGTGGGCGTTCTCGACGAGCTCGCGCAGGACACGGCGGAGAGTCTTGCCAGAGCGTGTCTTTGGGATCATGCCCTTGCCCTGGATGACGCCGCCTAGGGTCGCAATGGCACCGACTTGAGAGCGTACGAGGTCTTGGATCTCCTTCTCCAGAACTGCATCGGGGACAGCGGAAGGAGGGTGCGGATGAGAGGAGAGGGTGACGAAGGCGAGGGGTAGCTGGCCCTTGAGCGCGTCGGGGACGGCTACGACGCAGCCCTCGGCGACAAGAGGGTGGGAGGTGATGGCTTGCTCAATGGAGCTGCTGGACAGTCGATGAGCTGAGACGTTGAGGACGTCGTCGTTTCGGCTCATGATGCTGACGTAGCCCTCCTCGTCGATGTAGCCAGCGTCACCCGTGTCGACCCATTTGCCCTGGAAACGCTTCAGGTAACCCCTCCAGAACCTGTCGTCGTCCTCCCACAGGGTGCGGAAGGCCGAGGGGGCAAGAGGGAGGCCGAGCACAATATTGCCCATTGTGCCCCTCGGCAGCTCCTTGCCATCATCGTCGACGACTCGCACGTCAAATCCAGGCATGGCCTTGCCGGCGCTGCCAGGCTTGATGCCGGGGGGTGGAGGTCGACGGTGGCCTGATCCCGCCAGTGCCGTCTCGGGAGCGAGGGCCCGGCCTGTCATAGGGCTTCCAGACTCGGTGGACCACCAATTGTCGATGACATGGGAGCCAGCGGGCGAGCCGAACTCGTTGAGCAGCTCCTGATAGACAGAGACAATAGTGGGTTCCGAGCGCTCGCCTGCGAGGAACAGAGCGCGAAGGGAGCGCAGGCCGTCACGTGCACCGATGGCCTTGAGAAAGGCGTTGTCTGGGTCGTCCCTCTTGATGGCACGCAGAGCGGTAGGAGCTGTGAACATGCTGGTGACCTTGTACTCGGAGACGACTCGCCAAAAGGCAGAAGCGTCGGGTGTGCCGATTGGTTTGCCTTCGTAGAGAATCGTGGTGGCACCGGCGAGCAGGGGGGCATAGGCGATGTAGCTGTGGCCAACGACCTGGAAAGTGGTCAGTCATGCCGATCTCGGGAGGAAGTTGGGGCATGTGAAGGCTTACCCATCCAATATCTGACGCAGTAAAGATGACGTCCCCTGGCCCCTGGATGTCGAAGAGGTACTTGATGGAGAGGGAAAGGCCGACGGCATGGCCGCCAGCGTCGCGAACGACACCCTTTGGCGTGCCGGTGGTGCCGGAAGTGTGGATGACATAGACAGCGTCTGTGGCAGCAACGGGTACACAGGCGGCTCTGACATTTCTGGCGCGGCAGCTCTTGACGATGCTCTGCCAGTTGCGCTCTCCGTCGTTGCGGCTGATGGGATGCCAGCGGACCTGTGGGCGCTGCCAGACGACGATGCGGGAGGGTTTGTGGGTGGAGAGGCGGGCGGCCTCCTCGACGAGGGGCTGATAAGGGGCGGGTGCCTTTCCGCCCTCGATGCCGCATGAGGCTGTGAGAATGGCAACAGGACGGCAGGCGTCGATTCGCTGGGCCAGAGCCTTGGGAGCAAAGCCGCCGAAGACGATGGCATGAACAGCGCCGAGGCGGGATGTGGCCAGGATGCCGATGAGGGCAGCAGGTATCATAGGCACTAAATTTGTCAGGAATCGGGCACTGTCAAGAATATTGAGGCGTATGAGATGCTCACTGTAGATGAGAACGACGTCTCCCTTCTTGACGCCTTCCTCACGAAGAGCGCCGGCTAAGACTTCAACCTCGTCAAGAAGCTGGGCGTAGGTAATGGTCTCCTTGGTGTTTGTGACGGGCGAGTCCCAGCGGATGGCGGGGACATGGCCATTACCGGCAGCGACATGGCGGTCGACACAGTTGTAGCAAGTAGATATCTCACCCCCTGGGAACCATGACCAGGTGTCGTGTGTAACAGCACCTGCCTCGGGAGACTTTGTGGCTAGGGCCAGTGTCCGAGAAGGCTTCTTGTGCCACGAGAGAGACTCGGCCTGGCGGGCCCAGAAGGCTTCAGGGTCTTGGAGAGACTGACGCAGGACCTCATCCTGAAGATGGGGAGGGGGCCCAGATGACATGGCGGGCGGTAGTGAAATGGGGGTTTCACGTGCTTGGGGTATTGTACTGGCAGTGGTGCCGAGATGACGGCGGGCCAGGCGAGGGTGTGTGATCAACGGCGGGCAAGGGATGACGGCAGTAAGGGCGGCGGCGGCTGAGACGACGGGAAGGGTGCCTCGTGCAAACCTCGTGGCATACATTTGAGGAATGCGGCCTGCTTTTAGAGGCGTCGATCATTGGGAGCCCCTAGGGCAGAACAGATCTGGTGGCGGAGGTTTATCCTCGGTCGTCGTGGGTGGCAGGGTAGGGTGCCGGTACCATGTACCTGAGAGGCCTAGCTTGGGCGTGACAAGACGATGTGATGCGACGAGGAGGCGCGACGAGACGAGAGATGTGCCGTACGAGCGGGACCCAGCATGGCGGGATGGAGATGGGATGGGAATAGGAATGCCGTGCGTGCGTGGTCGGCCGCTGTGAGTATCCGCGGCTGGGCGGACGGAGGTACAGTCGAGTGACGTCTTGTCTTGGCTGGTGTTGCTGTGTCTTTCCCCGCATTCCGTTGCCCCGGCCGGGGTTCGCAATCGAGGGGGGCGTTTGCCGACGACCCCGAACTGCCTCTCACTGTGCCGAGGGACGCCATCTTTGGACTGGTGCTGTGCTCTGTGTGGCAGTGGCTGTAGCGGACGTTCTTCTGCTTCCGAGCAATCCGCGGGGTTTCATGGCGGGTTTCGAACATCCATCGATCCGTGTCGTATGGTGATGGTCGGTCGGCTGAATGTGGTTGGGAGGTGAATTGATGACGACCTAGACATCCGTCGTCCGAGGCTTCAGTTCAGGTCTGAGATGAGTCAGTAAAGTGTTCGTGTCGTTCGGGTCTTGCCTTGTCGAGGCTCCTTCCTGCCTTCTATGGTCTGTCGCCCCTTCAGGTTTAGCTCACCTCTTGTCTCGGCATTTGTGAGGAAGGGTCGACCTGAGAGCTCCTGCCTGCGACCCAATGCTTCACCAGGCTCATGCCCACGAGCCGAGTGGTTCATTGATGACTGAGCTTTGCAGATTTGACAGCCTTCTTGTTGGCCAATCGAGAGAAAAATTATTTCCGGATGGGACGATATCGAGATAAGCCCCCTCCCCTCGCACACTTTGTGCTCCTCGCCCGGTCATGAGCCCAGACGGCACGACACCATGCACAAGGCAACGGAAGCACAATTTGAACATCGCTTCCCTTCAGCACGCCTGGCAATCTTGACAAACGCGTCTCATGGCTAATCTATCAGCTATTCGCGACCGCGTCACCCTCCATCAGAAGACTTATCAGCTCCCAACACACGTCGTCTGTAGTCCACCCACCCACCAAGACAGAACCCACGATGCGCAATCTCGCTTCTTTCGCTGGCCGCTACATGCCCTCTACCAAACTCACCCCACGGCAAGTCTTTTCCGCCTCTTGATTGCCACTGGTGGCCCGGGCGCTCAAACCTGCTCTGGTCTGCCATTCTAGGTCTGTCTCCCATTGCTTCTCCCATCGCAATTACGCCGAGTGCTTCCGCGGGCATTCTCGACGCCTCACCGACCTTCAAGCAACCGTAGCGTCTCCACGATGCCCCAGACAAAAAGTCCCTCTTCCCCGGTCGAGCAAGGGCCACGGACCCCACGAGCACGAGTCCAGACCGCCTCGCTGGCACTGGCACTCCCAACAACCACGCCTTGCGCTTGAGCCGTGTTTTGAAAGGAAATCCCCACAGCATCCTGCATGTCACAGCTGTCATCTCCCTTGCTTTTTTCCAATGCACGAATTTTAAAACACGCCCGCCGAGCGGGAAAATAGACCGAAACATTGATCTTGGACTTGACTGCACCAAGCGAAATTACACCAAGATCTCGGAGGCGTCCCCCGTCATTGACCACCTGCCGCTTTCGCCGATATCCAGGAGGGCAGGGCGCCCGAGCCTTGTCGCTGATAAGGAGACCACCACACTGAAGTCACCATCCGATGAACCTGCTCGAATACCCCTGCCCACTGGCTTTCCCTGCACTGCAACGTGATGAGCAAGCTTTGTTCGTATCGGCCGACGGCGTCTGCGTGGTGGTGTGGTGTGAGTGAGCGATATATTATCCACCGACGAACATGAACCTACGGGGATGGCGGCCCTGCCAATATGAGCAACACCCCAAACCACCCCCCGGCTGTCTTGATCGCCGCCGCACCTTGCCCTCCCCCCTGCCAGTGGCGTCTTTGCAAGCCTCGTTGGCGGTTGTGACGGCCGAGGAGACTAGCCGCTTGTTTTGTTTGTCGGCCCGTCACTTGTTGGCGCGAACCGTGTCTCGCGGCAGTGTGGGAGGCACTTCACTCGCATATGGGTCTTGCATGCTGTCACCTCATCTCGTATTCTTCCAGCCGGCCGCCCTCGTGAGCCACGCCCACCAGTAACAATGTTTTCATGTACGTCGACCACTTCCCATTCGCCAGAGAAGGGAATATTGGTGTCAAAAATTGACATTTCATATCTGTGGATTCAGCCGTCCATTGAACTGCGCATCATCCTATCACTCACACCGCGGAAATGAACAAGTCACAAATGAAGAACCAAGTGTAGGAGTTTCCTCTCAACGAGGGAAATGCGAGATTAATTGTAATGTCTTTGATAGAGCCAAGTAACGCTGCGCCCTGGTCATGAACACATCATACATTTCCAACGCCTTGAGCGAAAGGAAAAACTCCCAGACAAGAGGGGGTATAGACCGCACCATACTAAGATGGAACGTTCCTCCGAAAAGACGGCGAAGCGTCTATAAACCTTCCTCTCCTCAAAACTTTCGTCTGAATCAACACCGGGTAAGGATGAAGCCGTCGGGGAAATGTGCAAATACAGGGTATAAAATGTGCGTTTGGTATCGACAAGGATATTTGCTGAGGCGGCGGGACGCTGGGCCGATGATTAAATGTACCGTTTCTTCTCTCCCTTCTCCATTCCGGGGGACCGAGTTGTCCAAACCATTACCACTCCCACCAAGTCTTCATTCCATCGGAATCAAAATCCCCTTGGCGCCGAGACGCCTCGGGGACCGGGGCAAATGCTCAGGGGAGCATTTACAGGACGAAGGCAGCGGCACCGAGGACGGCGGCGAGGCCGGCGGCGGCGAACTTGGCGGCACCAGCCTCAGCGGGGGCGGAGGCCGAGGGGGCGGGGACAACGGGGATGGAGGTGTTGGCCGCAGGGGGGGCAGGAGGGGGTGGGTAGGCGGGGGGGACGGGAGCGGCGCTGGAGAGGATGTTAGCATATGCNGAGGTGTTGGCCGCAGGGGGGGCAGGAGGGGGAGGGTAGGCGGTGGGGACGGGAGCGGCGCTGGAGAGGATGTTAGCATATGCTTCCTGTGAAGGACAGGCGGTGGGACTCGCCAGTCGTGGCACTCAACGTACGAGGTGGTCAGGACCGGCTTGGAGATGGTGCAAGGGCAGTCGGTGATGGTCAGGGTGGTGGCCTCGGTGATGGTGTAGGTCTTGTCGCCGTGGGTGAGGGTGGTGGGCTCAGGGCAGTAGGTGGTGTAGGCGGTGACGACCTCGGTGGTGTAGGTCACGTTGCCAGGGGCAGGGTAACCGTAAGAGCCAGCCTGGACGGCGGTGGCGGCGGCGAGGACGGCGACGATGGAGAACTGCATCTTGACTGATATTAAAATCGACTCGGGAGAGCGACGGTTGGTTTGAGTGTTTGGGTTGGAGGAAGGAGGTTGGAGGGGTGGCGTTTGGAACGAATGAAAGCGACTAAAAGTCTGGGTCGGTTGATAGCGAGTGGTGGGTGAGGAGGGAGAAGGGAAAGGAGAAGGAGAGCCTGGAGGGAAAGGACTTTTATACAAACAGACGGGCCAGACGAGAGCCAGGAAAGGGGGGACCGACGAGGGCCTGAGAGAGCGAGCAGCGCCGCCAGCCCGACAGGGGGTCCCGGTGTGGGCGTCAACCCGGCCGGAGGAAGAAGGAGGGGCGTGGTAGTGGTAGGGGGGCGTGTGGGCGTGGTGGAGTGGGAGATGGGTTGTCGAGCCCTGGCTTTGCCTGGCTCCCGAGGTGGATGTCGTGGGAGCGCGTCCCCCCGTCTTGCCCGTCCTGCTTTGTCTGGAGCGTAGATGCGTATCGCTGGCACCGTCGTCGGGCGTGGCAAGGCGGGCGCGGCGTCGGCGGGCGGTACTCTGGGGNGGGGGGGGGGGGGGGCAGGTCCTGATCTGGCAGGGCCCTCCAATTTTTCCACTAGACAGGAGGATCTTATTTCGTTTGCGCCGAATCAGACGAGGCGGCCCAGTGAGGTGATGGACCGGGGGCTGCCAGAGCTGGGAGAGAGAAAAGGGGGGAGTGGGTCCTCCTCCTGTCTGTCTTGTCACCATCTCCTTTTTCCATCGGCGAGCCGCGAACGACCAGGGGCAAAGGGGGAGAGGGGACCGGGGTGTGCCATCACCGGCGGCGGGCGGCTGCCAAGGTCATGGCAAAAAAAAGACCACCATCACATCCAGTAACTGGAAATAATGCTGGCAGCCCCGAGTCAACCATATCGGTTTCCCTGCTTATCTCTGTCCGGCCTGCCTTGTCTGTCGACCGACGGAGACGGAGAAGGCCCTCGTCTGCTTCTCTCTCCCCTGTCCTGGCTGGCCTGTCGAGTCATTGCCCCGAATCATCGTGCTCATCTGCGGAGAAGCCCACTCGTGGGGTCTGTCGCTCATGCCGGTCGGATGGTCACTGTAGTCAGGAAATCAATGAATGATGACGGCAAGCTGCTCAATGCCCAAACGGGGGACGTAACCGACGTCCGATGCAGCTGCAGCCGCCCCAGATGCACAGTTGTGCAAGCATATCGAGGCAACGTCCCCTCAGATCTTGCACAAGACGCGCCTGTTTGACTGGCCAGCGCCGTCAGGGGAATGAGGATTGTCCCTTCACCCGCTAATGCAGGAACGGTGCAGTACGCTGGGCACCGTCGCCACTGTCGCTCCGTTTTTCCGAGCCGGCGCCAACCCAAATGCCCTTCCCGCTGTGCACTGCACGAACTGGGCGTGGGTGCCGGTACTTGCATGGAGGTGTCATGGGACTTTGCCCTGGACTCGAAGGCTGAGATAGGTTCGTATCAGTCGGCCTATCCGCTGAACACCCAAGGCATGCTGAGCTGGAATGAGTACCAACGGTGACAGCCTCGTCCAACGGCCGTGGCGATGCACGATGAGATGAATGGGCAGATAACCAGCATTGCCCGTTGGGTGGCTCAGATGATAAGCGCATGACAGTTGTGCATGGATTGTGCTTGGGCTGCGCGGCGAAAACCTCCCACCTCACCTATGCAGAGCCTTGTTTTGCGAAATTGAGGGCACCAAAGTGGTCGCCCCCATGTAATCTCGGGGAGCGCCTTAGCTGCTGACGGCGACCCTCGATTGGTGCGTGTTGGTCGGTCAGTCTCGCCGCCCCCCTGAACAGGCGAGAACATTGGAAAAAGTTGGTCCTATATCGAAGACCGCCTATTGGCCCAAGCGGCGTGGGGTCACCGTCCGTCTGGGAAAGGTGTCGGCCCACTCAGGCCCCGTTGGCCTCTCCATTCAATTTCCCATCAACACGAGTTTGCCGGTCGGCTCCAATAGCTCCTTGTTCCGCCGGCGAAAATCGCGGTGACGACGAGGCCTTCACAGCCTAAAATAGAGCACGCGCTCGAGAGCCAGAATGGAACGCAGGGAATGCGATCGACAGAGTCCAGAACCTCTCCGGACCGGGCGGTGACACTGGGCACTGAGCACTGACTGGGGCCGCCTAGGGGGAATCGTTCGAGAGTCCGTCCTGTCGAACTGGAGTCGTCGACAAGCCGGAGAGCGAGCCGCCATCCGCCCCGAACCGACCTGCGCTCAGGTGGGTTGGGTACCATCAGGCCCCGTATTTTCCCTGACGGTCGCCGTGGTAGTCACTGTTGTTGTTGTTTTGTTTCCCCCCAGCGCACGAATAGCGTTGGAACTGCCAGGTCGGCTCGACCGTGCTGCCACGTCGTAGACGGTCCGGCGTCTGATGTCCTCGGATGGCACCGCACACTGTTTCGCCCTGCGCTTGGGTCCGTCCGAAGGATGCTCACTCAGTTTTGCGCGGCAAACTCTCCGTCGGGGCCCAGCCCGTATGTCTCCTGGACGGGTTCGTTGCCCTTGCAAAACATGGCATGCTTCGAATGTCGGCCCCGATTCCTCTTCTGCTGTTGCGCCTCACGACGACCCTTGCGCGCATCGTCGCAAGTTCTCCTCCTGGTCTAGCGCATCGCCAACGTCCGCTCGCTTCAACTTTGGTGACCCACGGCCCCGGCGCCTTGCGTTGTTCGAAATGCTCACTTCAGCTCCTGACCCCCGTCAATCAGTGAGTCGGTGGCCGTGGCATGGCCCACGCGTGGGTGCTCCATGGCGTCCATGCCACCTATCGGGTCGGCGGAGGCTCTGAGCGGTCTGATCGGCATGGCTGTGAAGACGGGCCTGGTCTGCCGTCACGGCAAACACGGGAAAATGTCATTTCCACCGAGCAGGGATGGTGGAAGGCAAAGCCGGCGCCATTGAAAAATAACCAAGGGCTTCTGCTGTGATGCCGAATGAATCGAGCCGCCCGGCCAGTGGCAGAGCATGGAAATGTAATAGAGTCCCGGTTCCCGGCCTCCTGTCGCGCGATCCCCTGGCCAGGGCTCAGGATTCCGTCGGCCACCGGCTCGTCGTCCTGATTCCCCGACACGGCATCCGGTTTTGCCTATCCGATAGACGACGTCAAAGCAAGGCGAGGCGAGGCGAGGCGAGTCGAGGCCATGCGAAGCGGAGGCCTTTCAGCGGTGTGTGGAATTGGCAGCTCGTATTGAAGTGTCAGACTCCATCCAGTCCGGACATGATCTGAACAAGTTGGAAATGATATGCACGCAGAACTCACCTGAACCAACCCCACCGTCCGAATCAGTACTCACTGCAGGATACGCCGATCGCCGATAGTCGTGTCAGAACGGGAGTCGACCGAAGCCTCGAAGACCTCGGCCATTCCCGGCCTTCGGGTTTATGTTCGTTGAAACATCAGCGAGGTTGGGTTGGTCAGTGAGTGTCTTCCCTTGACCGCCGAGGATGGGAAAGAAAGGGAGAGCACTTGCCACTTCCTCCTACCAGACCACTGTGGTGGAAGGAACGACCACCTCGCTCTTGACAACACAAGCAGCTTCAAGTCCAGGGCAACGTACAGGTCCAATGATCCAAGACGACCTACGATACTGACTTGAACGAAAACGGATGCACATGACAGTCTTTGATCGGCTATTGACTGAACAGGATTGGCCTTACCACAGATCGAACAGCTTATCTTCGAAGATGCACAGCTCAAGAGGTGCACCTGAGCATCACCCGGCAGCAGCCCCATCCAACAAGATTCCAACTCGGGCATCCAGATGTTCACTTGGGGCATCCGACAGACGTCAACGCATGACAATGATTTCAATCTTGCCTCCGTCTCGACTCCTCGTCAACCATCGGACAGGAGTCATTGCCAACAAATCGTCAGAGGTCTTTCGTGTCGAGAAACCTTCAGTCATATCACACGGCTGCAGCAGGTGACGAAGGATCTTGCTCTGTGAGCAGCGTCCAAGTCACAGCTTAGGACAATGCCGTTGCTCTACAGGCCTACAACATATGCAGCATCCTGATATACGACTGCACATCCAACTAAGTCTGGAAATGGGGGCAGAGCGGTGATTCACCTTCGAGTAGAGCTGGTCACCAACGGGTCCCCGACATATGCATCGATACTTGACAGCAGTAACGTGGCTTGTTAATGTCCACATTTGCCTCATATGATCCGAGAATCTAGCATGTACCTCGCCTCCAGTAGGTCGCTCGACATACTGTGTTAAGCAGAAGCAAGCAGATCTTCTTGAAAATGCCTTTCGAAATGTCCCGTGACAGTTCTCTTGGAAGACAAATCAGGGGAAACAGGTTCTTCTCATGTACCCTGAAAAATCATCTGCTGCAAACCAGGCTGTCAAGAGACGACACCACGGGGCTGATGTTAGTTGTGCCCATCTCAACCTTGTCAGCGAGGCAGCAAGCGCGATGTGATTCTGTATTTGCCTCTTCCTCCGGAGCGGCCCCGAAGGCATGTCGTTCTGCCTGACCTGTGACGGGATTCTTGGGACCAGGAATTTCACCGTCTTTATCCCACAAGCCATGTAGACAACTTAAGCTCAAGACATGAAGTTGAAGTCCGGAGTTCTGGATAAGCCAAATCGGGACTTCAACAGCTGCCTGGCTAGTGTTTCTCCACATCCTAGAATAAGCTTCACGGGTGGACGGGAAGATCGCCATCTCCTCCTGCGCTCGGAGTTCCGGCGAAGTGGAGGTGGTGGGCGTGCAGACAGTGATGTCGTCGTGGCCCTAGGCAGTGAAGGATATTCAAATTCAAGATAAAAGATGCTTGCATCCGATCCGTTGGGTCGTAAATCAGAGATTCGGCCGTTTAGATATTTACTTTGGCGCGTTATGTCATCAGCTGCACGCGCATCTGAAGACGCGATGTGGATTTCCGGACGTGCAAGCTGTCCGCGCATCGGGGTCGTGTCGCGGTGGTGGTGCGTGCTTCTGCTGTCACTGCCATAGCTGCAGTTGCTGGCCCACGGGCCTATAGGTTTGTTTATTTGGGTGCCTTCCAACTAACGGCGAGGTTGGCGCAACTTGCAGGCCGGGCGTTTCTTCACTGATACTCGCCTGACGCAGGTAGACTCACCGAACATTCACCTTGGCTGTCGAGCTTGGTGGTTCGATTCCACCACTCGCCTTAGTTTTTTCTTTTTGATTTTTCCCAAGTCGACACCACGACAAGCTGAAGCCGCCTGG
This sequence comes from Plectosphaerella sp. P0831, assembly GCA_014635975.1. Taxonomy (NCBI): domain Eukaryota; kingdom Fungi; phylum Ascomycota; class Sordariomycetes; order Glomerellales; family Plectosphaerellaceae; genus Plectosphaerella; species Plectosphaerella sp. P0831. The sequence goes on along the minus strand of JACAFV010000198.1, from coordinate 35,762 downwards.
AGATATCTTGAACCCGCCCGCATTTTAGATCGTCGGCTCCGATGCCAAGCCCATGTGGGTACCGGCCGATCCGGCATCTTCGGTGCCACATTACCCCCGCATCACCGGCGGCGGGGTCGGGCAGGACAGACGAGGCGGCTGATTACTGACCCGCGACTCACGTCATCAACAGTAAGCTCCCTCCAGCAGAGGGGACGTCTTTCATTCCAACATCTTGCATTCTACTTCAAACTTTGAACATTCTCAGACTTGCACTTGACCTGCCAACGAAACATTCACACCAATTCCTCCCATCATGGCGTCCACAATGAGAGCGATTGGTAAGCTCAACAACCCCTTTCGTCGAGACCATGACCGTCGCCTAACCTCATGACAGACATCAAGAACGGCAAGGGCCCCAAGGAGAACCTGTTCCTGAACGATTCCGTTCCCAAACCAACCCCCAAGCAGGGCGAGGCACTCGTCAAGATCAAGGCCTTTGGCATCAACCGCATGGACCAGATCCAGCGCGAGGGCAACTACCCCCTGCCTCCTGGCACAACGGAGATCCTGGGCGTCGAATTCAGCGGCACCATTGAGTCAACTGGCCCCGACGGCGATTCGTCCGATCATGGGTTCAAGCAGGGCGATGCGGTATTCGGTCTGGCCTATGGAGGCGCTTACGCCGAGTACATCGCCGTGAGCCGCAAGATGCTTCTCCACAAGCCTGACTTCCTCAGCTGGGAGCAGGCTGCCGGCATCCCCGAGACGTGGATCACTGCGACTCAAGCGCTCCACCTTGTGGGTGGTTTCGAAAAGGGCCAGCGGGTGCTCTGGCACGCTGGTGCCTCTGGAGTCAGCATCGCCGGTATCCAGCTCAGTCTGGATTCTGGCGCCAGCGAGGTCTATGCTACAGCCGGAACAGCGGCCAAGATCTCCTTCGTGACGGAGAAGCTTGGCGCTACCAAGGCCTTTAACTACAAGGAAGTTGACTGGGCCAAGGAGATCAAGGATGCCACAGGCGGCAAGGGCGTTGACCTCGTCATTGATTTCATTGGCGGATCCTACTTTTCGAAGAACCTCGACGTCGCTGCCCGCGACGGAAAGATTGTCATGCTGGGCATGATGGGCGGTGGTACCATCAAGGAGGCCGACATTCGGCCAATTCTGTTCAAAAGGCTCAGGATCGAGGGCAGCACCCTGCGCAGCCGCGACACGGAGTACCAGGGCAAGCTTCGGGACAAGCTCGAGGAGTACCTGCCCCATTTCGAGACGGGAAAGCTCAAGGTTGTCATCGATACCGTCCTGCCGTGGGAGGAGATTCAAAAGGCCCACGAGCTGCTGGAGACGAACAGCAACTCTGGCAAGATTATTTGCACCATTTCGTAAGATCACTGCAAAGATAGCATCCAAGTCACCTCCGGCACGTCATTTCACATTATCAAGGCTGAAAACAGTGCTCAGAAGTTGCATTTCCTCATAAGTCATCAATAGGCCATAAGCAGAAAAGACAAAAATGCAACGAAGACGCCGCGCTTAGTGATCCTTCAGCCACTTCAGCAGCTGGGCATGAGCCGTGACTTGGGCGTCTCTGATAACCGCATCCTGGTATTGTCCAACAACGGCAAAACCTGGTGATCAATTAGTTATGCTGGAGAGGCACGGTAGCGTAGGGTCAAGGGGGCTTTACCGTGGGGAACGCCGGGATAGACCTTAACCTCGTGCTCCAGGTTCGCCTTGGACATGTAGTCCTCACCCACGGTGCGGACTTCCTCCGGGAACAGAGGGTCGTTCTCCACGCACACCAAGGAAATGGGCACCTTCACACCGCTGAAGTCGCTGGGAACAACAGAGGCACCGTGGGCCAGCGCGCCAACCTTGATCAGGGGCGGCGTCGTGGCAGGCCCCGACTCCTCATCGGCCGGCTTCTGGCCGGAAGTCTGGCGCTCCGACCCCAAGAGCAGCACGTATCGGCCACCGATGCAGTAGCCGACGGCATAGATACCCTCACCAGCAGCGACAGCGTCAGCAAACTCCTCCTTACAGCCGTCAATGACCTTGTGGAGGATGGGTAGAACCTTTTCCTCAGTGTGGCGTGCGAGCCACATGTCGATCTGAAAGGCCTTGGCCGTCTCGACAATCTTGAGCTTGAAGGTATCGAGGATCGATCCCGTGTCCTCGCTACTGTCGAATGTTGCCGCGTTGGGGGCCGCATCGCCATGGAAGAGGTCGGGCATGGCGACGAGGAAGCCCTCTGAGGCGAACTTATCCGCCTGCAGCTGGTTGTTGACCGACTTGATTCCTGTGCCGCCGGTCAGGAGAAGGAGGAAGCGTGCCGGCGCATGGGGGTAGTCGGTAGGCTTGGAGATGTAAACCTGGAGGGGGAAAGTTAGCAGGACAGTCAATTAGCAAGGGAGGAGCCTTGAGGCGGGGTCGTCGTACGTCAATGTCGTTGATCTGGATGATCTCGCCTGTTGAGGACTGTCCATTTGCTGCGCAGGATTAGAAGGCGGTGCGCAATGCGATAGGATGATCGCCACTTACGGCTGGGCCTGTCCGACACGCAGTGTTCGCTGTGCTGGCCGATGGAGGGCTGGGCGGGTGTGGTAGGGTTGATGGGCTCGTCGACCAGGGCGGGAGCCGGCGCGGCGGCGGCGTCGCTCTCGGGAGCCTTGGTTGCGACGTCAATTTCAGTCATTATGGCGGCTTGATAATTCTGAAGGAACGGAGAACGATGCGTATGGTGGCAGGGTCGCAGGATGTTGGTGATGGATGTCGGGTGGTGTTGTTGAGGGCCGAGCCGTATGACGTCTCAGCAGGTGGGAGAGCTGGAGCTCCCCCGCCTTGGCGCTGGCGCAACTGCCACGCGGATGGACAACGTGCATAGCATCCGCGACCTCCCTGGTAAACTGACAACACATGTCGCATTCCATACAGTTTTTCGTTACACTCTCATGTGAGCAGAATTTCTCAGTGGATTATTTTATCATTGCACCTCAAGACCAACAAGAAGCAGAGAGCTAGATTAAGGTTGAACGATGCAGCTTGTTTCCGGTCTCTACATGTCCTCAACATTGAGATTTCAATTCACTATCCAGCGGCGCCCACAGAAGACTCCATTTTAACATTGGACACAGGTCACCAGAGCACACTGGGCCAGTCAATGTTACTTCGCATCTCAAGACAGGACCAGCCTCGAGGTCAGAGCAGGCGTCTGCCTGATGCCCCACTGTTAGTCCCCAGCCTCACGCAACGCCACTTCGTGCTCTGGTATGCACGCGGCGGTGGCACGTCCGCTGACTAACCCTGGAACCCCGCCATCTGAATCCATTAAACACAACGCGTCGACGCGTCTGGTCTTTTGCCATCACAGGTAACCCATCGCCGCCAGGACACAGCGGATTCCCATCTTCATCTTGTACTCAACACACTTCCCTGTTTCTTCAAAATCCAGCGTCTACACCCTCACGATGGATCCCGCAGCGTCTAAAATCACCAAGGGCGCTCTGAGGTATGTTGACAACCCCCCACACCTGCCTGTCGCCTGCGTTGTCCCTGTGTGAACTGACGCCGACACCTTGCAGCGCCATCTTCACAGATGCCGACAGTGCCGCCGCCAACTTCCCCGTGCCGGTCCTGCAGTGCCTCCAGGTCAAGGCCCTTACTGGGCAGCCTGGAGCCGCTGACAGGTACCGCATCGTCCTCAGCGACATCAACAACTACGTCCAAGCTATGCTGGCGACCCAAGTCAACCACCTGATCCACGACGAGAAGCTGGTCCGGAATTGCATCGTGCGGATCACTCAATACCAGCCCAACTCCGTCAAGGGAAAGAAGTACGTCCTGAACAGTTTCCTTCCCACCGCGCCACTTAGCTGATTTGGTATAGTGTCCTCATCGTCCTCGGTCTCGAGGTTGTTGAGGAGCTTGGCCGCCCCGAGAAGATGGGCGAGCCCTCTGCTTTCGAGGCCAAGGCCGAGACCACCACGACCATCCCCGGTTCCAACTTCTATGGCGCCAAGCAGGAAGAGACCAAGCCCAAGCTCTCCAACATTCCCAGCCGAGCCGCCCCCGCTCAGAGCCACGGTGGTGGCAGTTCCAACATCTACCCCATCGAAGCCCTCTCCCCCTACGCGAACAAGTGGACGATCAAGGCGCGCGTCACACAAAAGTCGGATATCCGGACATGGCACAAGCCCAGCGGCGAGGGCAAGCTCTTCTCAGTCAACCTCCTTGATGAGAGCGGCGAGATCAAGGCCACCGCTTTCAACCAGCAGTGCGACCAATTTTACGAGCTCTTCCAGGAAGGCTCCGTCTACTACATCCACAGCCCTTGCAAGGTCCAGATTGCAAAGAAGCAGTTCACGAACCTGCCAAACGACTACGAGCTCACTTTCGAACGTGATACCCAGGTGGAGAAGGCCGAAGACCAGACCAACGTGCCCCAGGTGCGCTTTAACTTCTGCAACATCTCGGAGCTGCAAAGTGTGGAGAAGGACGCGACTGTCGATACTGTCGGCATTCTGAAGGAGGTGGACGAGGTGTCTGAGATTGTCTCAAAGTCGACCGGCAAGCCCTACCAGAAGCGCGAACTGACCCTCGTTGACGACAGCGGCTTCTCCGTGCGCGTCACGGTCTGGGGCAAGATTGCTCAGAGCTTCGATGCCGCACCAGAGTCCGTCGTCGCCTTCAAGGGCGTCAAGGTGTCCGACTTCAACGGCAGGAGTCTCAGCCTGCTCTCGTCGGGCACCATGTCCGTCGACCCCGATATCCCCGAGGCTCACCGCCTCAAGGGCTGGTACGACTCGGCCGGCCGCACCGAAGCCTTTGCCTCCCATAGGACGGCTGGCCTCGGCGCCGCCACGGGCAGGCCCAACGAGGAGAAGTTCGCCATCCAGGTCAAGGACGAGGGCCTCGGCATGAACGAGAAGCCCGATTACTTCAGCCTCAAGGCCACCATCGTCTACATCAAGCAGGACACCTTTGCCTACCCCGCCTGCCGCAGCGAGAACTGCAACAAGAAGGTCGTCGACATGCAGGACGGCACCTGGAAGTGCGAGAGCTGCAACGTCACCCACGACCGCCCCCAGTACCGCTACGTCATGTCCGTCAACGTCTGCGACCACACCAGCCAGCTCTGGCTCAGCTGCTTCGACGACGTCGGCCGCTCCATCATGGGCATGACTGCCGACGAGCTCATGGACCTCCGCGAGACCGGCGACGACGCCGCCGTCACGCGTGCCTTTGAGAACGCAAACTGCAAGAAGCTCGCCTTCCGCTGCAGCGCAAAGATGGACACCTTCCAGGACGCGCAGAGGTAAGAACACTCCCTTTTCCGGCTTCATGACCTTATGCTGACCCATCTTTCACAGGCCGAGATACCAGGCTCGCACCGCCGCCCCCATCGACTACAAGTCCGAGGGCAACAGGCTTGCCGACCTGATCAAGCAGTACAGCATCTAGTTGTACGGCGTGTAAGGGTGCAAGGAGAAGAGAAGTAATTGTAGAGAAGGCAAAGCGGCTCGGGCGTGGTGGAGATGTTACGTTATTGCGGTTGAGATATGGTCGGCTGTATCATCACGAGCTATGATTCGGAACTTGATGAACAGGTCTCGTCAACCTGAATTTGTGGTAGACACGGCGTACGGACGGAACAGATCCAGGCTGGTAAAATGAAGCATTCTAAGCACACGTTTAGTACCGGAGTATGACCTGCTTGAGGAATTATGCATCGTGATTATGCCTCCTTTCACGAGCACGACCCTCCCACTTCATGAGAAACCCAGCGCTTTAAAAAGTGTTGATGCTACCAGGTGATTATTTGTGACGCCATGCCCGACGCCTCGTCGCTCCTGTGGTAGCCTTGCTTCTTCACCAAGGTTGAGATGTCACTGAAAAGACATCCTCAAGACCCTGCAACCTTCTTGCTGTTTGGCGAGAAAGAATACCACACCGCCGTCTGCCGCGTTCCGTGTCGGGCCTTGGGGCCTGGCCCCGCTGACACCCGATGCGTCTTTCCTTCGCTACCAACCCTTTAGTCTTGACTTCGTAACATCGTGTCCCGCTCCAGCATGAGTTGTTTCTAGCCCTGCGATATGCCAACCATCAGGTCCTCATCCTCGATGGACTGATCAAAGCCGAAACCTGCATCCATTTGCTGGTCCCCGTCGGTTTGCTTCAGTTCACGGTGGATGAACTTTATATGGTCCTTGTGTGTCAGCAGGCGGGTATCCGTGGTTTGGACAATGTGCGCAAGAGCCTGCATGTGCGCAACTCTGCCCTTTATCTCGGCCGCAAACTCCGTCTCGGAGAGCTCTCCACCCTTGGGCAGGAAAGACAGGTACTTCTTCCCGTCTATGTGCGTCTCGACGATGCCATGCAGCAGGCCGGAGCTGATCATGCCGTTGATGAGGGTCTCGACAGTCTCATCCGTTGGCGATCGCTTGCCTGTGACGGCGCTCTTTGTGAGCTCTCGCACCTCGCTGATGGAGATCTTGGAGTAAATGTCGCCGAGGGCGATGATCCGCCACTTCTGGTAGCCTTCCAGGACAAGCTGGGCCAGGGACATGTTGGAATCGTCCTCCCAGTCCTTGGCGTACTTGTCCACCTCGCTCCTGAGCTTCTCGACGTTCTCATGCGCGAACACGTTGGCCACGTCGTGGTACGCCTTGGCAGCGACCTGGAACTGTTTCGTAGTTCCTCCATGAACGTGTGGCAGCGGGACCACACGGCCATAGGCCAGGAGGGACGAGAAGACCCATTTCTTGTATGCGTTCGCCATGGCCTTGATGACGCTGCCATCCCGGCTGGGAAACGCAACAACCCTGGAAAAGGCACGATGCGCATCTTTCCACCGATCCAGCTCGGCGAAGATGAGGCCGCAGAGAGTGTCGTACTTCATGATGACCTCCTTGTTGAGACTGTCGGTCAGATTTGTCCGCGGGGAGATGAACGCGGCAGGCGATGCGCCCCGGTCACCCAGACGCTGGGGGTCGCTCTGATTCTTCATGCCGGGAACGTAGACATAGGGTATCTCTATCACGGGCAGGGCAGCCTCGTATTGTCTGGATTCGTAGGCAAGCTCGACCAGGTCGCGGTGGCTTGTGGTGAGCATTTCGGAGGTGGGATCGAGGCGGAGGATGGCCGTGGCCAGGAGGCGGACAGCTTGAGGACCCTATCACACCAAGTCAGCGAGGGAATGTCGGGATGAAGACGAAAGCTCTTACGGCAACCCATCTACACTCGACCAGTTCCTTAATCAGCTCGAGATATAGGTCGCCCACGTAGCGGATCTGCCGTCCGTCGAATGACTCGAGAAACCGCACGACAAGCTGGGTCAGCTCCGGCCGCGAGATTGGGCTCTTTCCATCTTCGAGACCCTTGAGCCTGTTAATGAGCAAGAGTGTCGAGATGGAGTTGACGGAGGGGTCCAGGAGCTGTATTGGGATTGTTAGCGAAAAGTTGGGAGCCAACGTTTGCCTGGGGACTTGGAGCTTCGCACCTGAACGAGGTGGCCAGCGGAGGCAACAAGGCTTTGCGACTGTGACTGGTCGTCCAGCATGTACTTCAGCTGATCGAGGAATCTCCTGGCTGCATTGTCGTACTGGGTATCTGTGAGAGTTGCCTGGTTGTCGGGCGGGAAAGACAGGAGGATCTGGTCAACGTTCGCCATGGCGGCGGAACGGTCTGTCGCTGCCAGGCGACGACGACGGCTTGTCGGGTGCTATTCCTCGAGGCCGTGAGGAAGGAGAGGTGTGATGTTGCAGCCCAGGTCGAGAAGTGCTCCGACCTGGTGGGAGGCTTTGCTGTTTCAATCGGAGATTTCCTTTGTGAAAGCTGCCCAGCGTTGGTGAAAGTAGTCGTTGGAGGCAGCAGTCTGGAGGAAGTCACTGGTGGCGCGTGGGTGCCCGCAGGTACGGCCTGGTGTGGGGTCGTTGGAGGGGGAGCTCCAACCAAGCTCCAGGTCTTGGCTTTGCCCTCCATTGTATCCGATATCGCTATAGCCGAAGATGACCGGATATCTCGGTGAGATGTTGCACACCGAAGTTGTGCACGCTGAAGTGGAAGGTGCGCACAAAGTCTCCACAGGCATAGCCGGCCCCGCCAATCAAGGGGTTCCATATTCCAAGCAGCTTTCTGAACCGACTTTGAACGTCCAGGAATCAGTGACGACGATAGCCTCGCCCTACCAAAACGACCAACTTCCACCACACAACGGCCAATTGCGCTCCACAAACTGCAGCCATGGCTTCAAAGCTCGCCCCCTTCCTCTTCAGATCCGTCGGCCGGTCAGCATGTCGGGTAGCGAGGCCACAGATTCGCGCCATCAGCACCACGGCGCCGAGGCCGAGCGCCTCGCTCAACGTGGTACGTCCATCCCTCAACCGGGCATTGCTCACCCTCGATGGGTGCGCGAGCCCAGAGACAACTTCAATCCGTCGCCAATGTCATCGGTGGACATGTTTTGGCGCTCCAGTCGTCGTCAGGGAGCCTCTAGCTGACGCCCGCCTCTTCCCGCCACGCAGCACCGTAACACCGAGGACAACAACACCGACATCCCCTTCAAGTTCACCGAGGCGAACGAAAAGGTCATCACCGAGATCCTCAAGCGCTACCCCCCTCAGTACAAGAAGGCTGCTGTCATGCCCATCCTCGACCTTGGCCAGCGCCAGCACGGCTTCACCTCGATTAGCGTGATGAACGAGGTCGCCCGCATCCTCGAGATGCCCCCCATGCGTGTCTACGAGGTCGCCTCCTTCTACACTATGTACAACCGCACGCCCGTTGGCAAGTTTTTTATCCAGGCCTGCACAACTGTGAGTCCAATGCCTCCGATGCCGTCGCGGCGCGTCCGGAAGATGAAGGTGGCGAGATACATCCCACTTCTCCCAGAACACAGCGGCGCTATCAATAAACCCCCCCCCCAGCACCGCAAACTGACACGCTCTAGACCCCCTGCCAGCTCGGCGGCTGCGGCTCCGACGTCATCGTCAAGACCATCACCGAGCACCTCGGCATCCAGCAGGGCGAGACCACGCCCGACGGCATCTTCTCCTTCCTCGAAGTCGAGTGCCTCGGCGCCTGCGTCAACGCCCCCATGGTCCAGATCAACGACGACTACTACGAGGACCTCACCCCCGAGACGACCAAGAAGCTCCTCGACGGCCTCCGCGCCAGCGTCAAGACGGACGGTGAGGTCGACTACTCCAAGATTCCCAAGCCCGGCCCCATCGAGAGCGGTCGCCAGACGTGCGAGAACAGCGCCGGCCTCACCAACCTGACAAGCGAGCCGTGGGGACCCGAGACTACGCGGAGCGACCTGTAGGCGAGAAGGCCCGGTAGACGGCGAGCGTGATTTGGTGCTGGCGAGAGGGAGAGGGAGAGGGAAAATGAGACTCCCTGTACTACGATAGATGAGGGAATGTACATAACCCAGGTCGAGAGTTTTTGTACCAGAAGGAAATCCAACGGTATGGTCTTTTTATCAGAAGGCAGTCCTCCATACGTGCTCATGGTCTCAAATTGCTTCATAATTTTACACACAGGGTCGCTGGGTCGGCTTTTAAATCTTCTGCGATGCACGATGAAGCGTTTGCAACCCACGAAATAGTGTTGCCTACTGTTCATCATGCATTGCAGAGGACTTAGAAGCCGACCCAGCGAGCCATGGAGGTAGACATAATTTTGTGAGCTGTTCCAGACATGTTGTCCAAGATCCCATGAGACCAAATAACCAAGAAACAAGGAAAAGAAACTATTTGCACCGACACGCTTAGTCGCCCAGCCTCAAAATCCAGCCGTCACCCAGCTTCGTGCCGGTCTCGCTCACGCCGCCCCAAACGACGATGCCGGCCTCTTCGAGCTCACCCATGGGCGCCGTGGCTGCCCAGCCTCTCGGCACAGGCGGCAGGCTGACATCGTCCTCGTCGTTGCTGGAGAGGTCAAGCTTGCTCCAGCGGCCCTCGCCTGTGGGCTTGCCAATGGCCTGCCAGAAGGCGTCACCAAGGCTGGCGGCGGTCATGCCAAGTGGTGGGACCTGGAAAGCCCAGATATCGTCTGCGACGGTGGTCACACGGCCCTGACGGCCCCGGCCGGGAGTCTCGTCAAAGGGAGCCTCACCGCCGACGAGGACGATGTACTCGCGGCCGCCGCCGCTCGTGACGGCCTCGAGACCCGCAAAAGCGCGCGGCGAGGGCCAGTCTTGGCCGCTGACGAGGGGGATCTCGGTCTGGACATCCTTGCCGTCCTCACGGGCGGACTGGGGGGTGTCAAAGGCGGAGATGGTTTGCCAGCCGCCGCGGGCACGAACCGAGACCTCGCCCTTTGCGACGCCGTCGTCGAAGGTCTCGACCTCGAGGTGAACAAAGTCGAGTTGGCCGCCGATGGGGGCGTTGCCGTCAGAACCGCCGAAGCGGAAGAGGCGCGACTTGCTAATGCAGATTGCAGGGCCGTTGCGGGCGGGCCCAGGGGCGGCGGGCAGCTCGGTCCAGACGCGAGAACGGACGTCAAAGGCCCAGAGGTCGTTGGAGCGCTTGCCGCCAGCAGCAGTGGTGGGAGAGTCGGCCGGCGGTGTGTCGGAGACTGGGGACTGGAGAGAGGCGCGCGAAGGGGCTGCGACGATGCCGCCGTGGACGAAGAGGGTGCCGTAGCCGTCCTCTTCCTCATCGCGGGCGTTCAGGGCGAGGTTGCCAACGATGGGGGCCTGGGGGATTCCGACATCGGCCGAGTCGCCCTGGGCCCATTGAGTCCAAGTCTGGGAGCGCCTGGGTCCGCCACGCGGGGCAAAGTCGCGAGGGCGCTCGATAGCGGTTGCGGCATGGCCGTGGCGTGGGCCGGGCAGCGGCAGCAGGGTGACGCCGGGGGCGGGGGGCACAGGGTCGAGGAAGGACCAGGCGTGGGAACGGGTGTCGAAGACCCAGACACGACCATACTCGTTGAGCGGTTGGCCGCTGGAAGGATCGCGACCGCCGAAGAGGAAGATGCGGTGTCCAACGATAGCGGTGGCGTGACCGGCGCGCGGAGCCGGGACATCGGGGAGCAGCGAGGCGGGCGAGGGTGGCTCCTCGGGCTGCTTGCCCTTGGCCGAGGCACTGGTGGTCGGGGTTACCTGGGCGTTGTCCTCCTCGTCTTCATCGTCGTCAAAGGAGGGGTCTGCGCCGGTAGTGGGCGATGCGAGGGGGACGTCGTCAAGGCTGGCGGAGGGGTCCTTCTCCTTGCCCTTGCCCTTGTCGACCTTCTCCTCGGCGTCGTCGGGTGATGCCTGCTCGGGGTCCTTTTCAGGCTCTGTCTCGGGCTGGGTGTTGGCGGGCGGAGGAGTGTATGTTTTGGGAGGAGCGGCCTTGATCCTGTAGTAGTCTGCGCCGGCGCTGTTGTAGGGGAGCACCACGACGTGCATGTCATTGTCGACGGGGCGTCCGGGCTGGGCATCGCCGCCAAAGATGTAGGCTGAGCCATTGATGACATTGAGCGAGTGCGAGGAGCGCTGCAGAGGAGGAATGTCGATCTTCTCCCAAGTGCCCTTCATGCCGAGAGGGGCCTTCTTCTTGGGTTTAAAGGTCGGAGCGGCGGGCATGCTCTGGGGGATGTTGGCGAAGAGGTCGGTGGTGCGACGCTTCAGCTGCGCAAAGGACTCCATGGTGGCGGTAATCCCGAGCGGCGGGAGGAAGTAGGAGGTGATTGAGGTTGCTGTCGCGACAGAAGGGTCGACGAGGACGACGACGGGGCTACCGGGCGTAAGCAGTCGGAGTCGGCAGCTGGTAGGTGTTAGACGGATGGAGGTTGGAGCTTTGGTAGTATGACGTACGAGCGACTCGGGCGTCTGAGGTGACAGCTGTGGATTCGCCGGCAGTGGCAGAGGTGTGGAATGGAAGACTCGAGGAGGAGGAGAGAATTGAGGAGGAAGAGAGAGAGAAAGTGTCTGGGGACGACTGGATAGGAACACGATCCACGTCCGGTCTGATGCTTTTGGCTTCGCTTCGCCTCGCCTCGCCTCGCCCCTCACGCCGGCAGCGAGAGGTACAAGTACCGTACCGGGTTACCCAGCTGGCCGCGAGCAACCACTGTGAAAGAGTCAGCACGACGTCGCGGAGCCCATCATCGGAGTGGCTCAGCTCCCCCCAGCTGCACGCGCTAGGTACACCAGGTTAGCTTCCCACTGGCAGCTGCTCCCCAGTCAGCTCCCGGCGAGCGGAGAACCGGGGCGATTTCAGCCTCCTGCCCTGCTTCCATTGGTGCTCCCCACTGGAGCTTGCTTCCATCCTGCAGAAAGGTCCCCGTTGGTTGGCGGGTCGCGAGACCCTTGCAGGGGTCCTCTTGGTGTTCAAGTTTGTCCCCTCCCGCTGGCCTGCCTCTGTGCCACCCGATGCTGACCTCAGCATGGGTCCTGCCCTGGAACTTGAGGCATCATCCCTACCGAGTCGTATCGTGCTGGAGGTCGTTGGACCTTCAAGCCGACGTGTCCGAAAATCACGCCCAATGCCATTGGGGTGTTTGCCCTTCTTATAGCCAGGAAGCTGGGTGACTGGACATTCTGTTCAGCGGGACAGACGTTGCATGCTGACGCCACGGTTCAGCCATGATCGTGCTGGCGTTCGATGACTCTTGAGAGAACAACACCACGAGCCATTGGCATTGGGGTGGCCGATCTCTCGTATCGAAACATGGCAGACAGGGATCGTCGTTCGGACATCTCAACGGCACGAACCACAGTCTGAACTTTCATGAATATGACCTCGCCAGGCCCGAGACACCTGCCACGACCCGTGCTGCCGGTCCCCGCGATCGGCAATCGCCAGGCCAACAAGAAGAGCAAAACATCCTACAGCCAGACGATATACCACGGATGGCTTTCCAAGGAGGATTCCCGCGTGGGATGAAAGGCCAAGTTGGTCATCCAAGATAGACAGACTAGGTACGCCTCCACATCGACTCTAAAATTAGCTCACAGCACACACGCCCATGTTCAGCATCTCCAGCTTCGCCCTCAGCCGACCTGGCATCAAAATCCTCAAGACATACCGGTGTTCACAACATGCAGACAAACCCAAAGCCTGATTCCCATATGCCCCACATTCCATCCTCCATGCGAACCGCGCAGGCACAGCCGTCTTGCCCTCCCGGCACAACGGCCCAGCAAATCCAAAAACCGCCCCCAACTCGCGCCCGCCGGCACGCAGTCCAGTCCTATTTTAGGCCTGCGTTATCACTGCAGGCGCCTCCTCCTCCTCTGTCTCATTGACAGCAGACATGTGAAGACGCCATCGCCAGCCTCGCTGCAAACACCAAAATTGCATCGCGGCAAAGGATCTATCATCCGAGTTGGATCAAGCTTCTATTGATGTTTCGTCCCCTGCCCATCCGTATACAAAACTGAAAAGAGATTCGTGTCGTCGTTAAATGCCGTCGGGGCACTGCAAAAAAAGCAAATGGATATCATGTAGGTCGCAAATCCTCCAGTGGAAGCGAAAAAAAATGGGTAAATCGCACACAACGCCAGCCACTCCCATACTCAATCCTCCTCGCCCTCCGCATCCTCTTCAACCTCGGGCTGCTCCTCTGCCCGGCGTTTTCGGGGCGTCGCCGCCACCCTCGCAGCTTTCCCCTTGCCGTTGCCATTGGACGGACCGACCACCCCCCCTCGTAGCATGTTCACCAGCTCCCACTCGCCCTCGCCCACCCTACGAACCACTCCAACCTCGGGCTTCTCTGCCCAGAGAGTCAGCGTGGGGTCACCGGTGCCTCCAAACCTCAGCGGCAGCTCGGTTCCCTCAGACGCCTTATCGAGATGTTTGGCCACGTGCTCCATGCGTTCGTCCCATGCGTTGGCGCCGTAAAACTCCTGCGTGCATGTTGTCGAAGGACACTTCATGAACTGGGGAAGCTGACACCGTGTTTGCTCTGCCTCTGCTTGAAGATCCCGCAACTGGTCTTCCCAGTCAGGCGTGGGCTTCTTGTTGCGGTTGGCCTTGGTGTGCTCCTCGGGCACGTGCATGCGCCTGACGTGCTGGGTGTAGAGATCCTTGCGGTTGAAGATGGCGCCTTTAGGAAGCTGGGACGACACGCCCGTCGGGCCCGGGATAGATCGACGTGACTGCGGCGTCGGGTGGGCGCAGTTTCCACACGTTCCTTGGGTGCACAGCCAGTAGTGGAGGGCCAAGTGCTGCGTCATGACGTGCCTCTTCCACTCATTCTTGCTGGGGAAGCTGGACTGGCACCCGGCAAAGTGAAAGACACACGTAAACGGTCGTAGATGCTTCGTCTTGCGATGCTTGGAAAGCGTGGCCTCGTCGCGGAAGGTCTCGTGGCATACGAGGCAGGCCGGGCCCATGGCTGGGGCCTTGAGCGCGGCCCTCGGTGCTGCGACAGCAACGGGCAGGTCGGCCTCCTTCTTGACATGCTTCAAAGTGCGCGTGCTGCGTGCCCCTGGGCGGGCAGAGGCAGCGGCAGTCTTGTTTTCGCTGCTGCGCCTCCGCTTGCGCTTGGGCGTCCAATCTTCGTCCTTCTTATCATCCTGGGAGACTTCGGGCTCGAGGTCGACATCCTTGTCTGGGTCGGGGTACACAGACTCGGCTGGGGTGTAGACTCGGATCTCGGGCTTGACGCTGGGAGTTTGATCCTGCTTGAAGGAGGAGTCAAAGGACCGTCGGTCATTGAGCTTCGACCCATACTCGGGCCCGAAACTAGGTGATCTGGAAAGCACGACGCTGCCCTCAGCAGTGGCCTGCGAAGGGTTGATGTCGTAGGGGTTGACCGAGGGAGTCTCGTGGGCATGGCCCATTCCTGAGAAGAGGATGTGACTTTGGGAATCCCATACGTCTGAGCATCGAAGAGACTGCTGGAAAGGGGGCGAGGCCGATGTATCAGGCGGTGTACTAGGATAGGCATCGCTTTCGGTCGGAGGGCTCAGGGACTCGCCGCTCGAGAAGGTTGGATGCTGGGAAAAGGGTGACTCGTGCCGACCGAAATGGCCAACAGATGCTGGCTCGGTCCCGTTCTGCCATGACGAATACTGATCTTGGAAACACGGGGCCTGCTCGAACATGAGATAGGACGTCGCGGGGTCCTTGGAGTATTGTCCCCATGAACCCGGGTAGACCTGCCAGCCCAAGGGCGCCCTTGTGACAGGGTCCATGGCTTGAAGGCTCGGGTCGACCATGAGCTGGGTATCGGAGAAGTTGTCGTTGGCCAAAGACATGTCCATGTCAGTATCATAATAGTGACCAGGTTGTATGGGGGTGGTCAATGGCCTCCTGTCAGTCTGGAACCCCATGTGGGTGGCCGACATGTTGAAGACGGCGTGGCAGATGTGGGAGGGCGTTTGGTGGATGTCGAAGAGGAAGGACTTCGACAAAGTCTGTGCTAGGAAGAATAGATGGCCTAAGGGAAACGGCGTGTAAGTGCGTGTGGTTTAGACCTCGAGAGGCCGGGGCAAGCTCGAAAGAAACAGCCATGGTGGGTAGGAGAAGATATACTCCGTGGGAAGCAAGCCCCGATGGAGGCCGTCAGGGGGCTTCGGGAGTCGATGCGCCCCTGGGACAAGGCGGGCAGGGACCAGGAGGGAGCTGGGAGAGAGCGAAACCCCCGAGAATCAGTCGCAGAGCCTCAAAAAGTACCCAGGTACCTCAGTCAACCAGGGTTGGTTGGCCGGTTACTAGTCCTGGTAAGGGCCAGGCGGGTGGAAAAGGGGGGGCGCAGGCCAGACAGTGGTGGTCAAGCAGGGCCTCACACTAGTCTTGCCCCCGCCAGCGCTGGCCCCTCCACCACCACTTGGCGATGCAAAGCAAGGCCAGCCCCTGAAGCGAGGAAGAAGGGGGGGCCGAGGTGAACGAGGGCGAAGAAGGGGTGGGGTGAGAGGACTCGGGTGCTGCACACCATGACACGATCCGTAGGCGTGGGCGCGCACCACAGCATGGGGCAGGGCAGGGCAGGACACGACAGGACAGGGCAGGGCAGTGGTGGCAGAGAGCCAGAGGCAGAAACAGAGGCAAAAAGAAGCAGAGGCAGAAGCAGAGGCAGACGGGACAAGGGGGCCGCGGAACTCAGTCCGGGTCACGCTCCAGTCTCGACGGTAGACACACCTGGCTAGGGACTGGTCTTCGTTTCCTCGCGGCACCCCCCTCGTCCCCGGACAAGACAGACAGACAGACATTACGATCAGCGGCTGGCGTCTGCTCTGCCCCCGGGGTTGTGGAGGCTTGCTCAGAAGCCTCGCGAGCAAGCTCATGTCCACTTACTCGTGGACGGGATATAGGACCCGAATGGGGATCGCGCTGCAGAGTGTACGACCACGGAAGCATCAGAGCTGCAGTGCGGCATGCCGAGGACACATGGAAGCAAGCTCCAACAGGCCGTGAGTTGCCTGCCACGAAACCCCGGTCAGTCACCGGGTATCTAGGCAGGTAAGGGTGCAGGTGCAGGGCAAGATTCCCGTCGTCGCCTTGTAATCGTATCGAGTCAAGGGATAGACGGCCTGGAGAAAGAGGTTGGTGTCGTCATGTCTTCAGGTGTCTTCGAGAAGCGCTTGAGACACGTGAAGGCTTGGGGGCGATGCCTTGTTCGAGACCTTCAAGTGGAAGAATGATGACTGCGGATGATTGGGCGCGTCGGCTTGGAGCGGAAAGGCAACGGGAGGCAGCACTCGCCGCCTCTCACCCGCCCTGGACAGAAGAGGCGTTGCGGGCCGTTATTGTGTGGTTCGCACGTCGTGTCTTGGTTGCAGCCATGGTGGTGGGCGAACCGCCTCGTAAGGCGTCGGTCCAGTCCGAGAAACCAGTATTGTGTTGTCTGCCTGGTCAAAGGAGCCAACAAGAAACTGACTCGACGTCCTGTCTCTCCGGCCAAGGACAATTCTGATGTTACTGTCCAGGGTGCTTCTAATTGGTGGTGCTGGTAGAAGATGCATTGGTGAAAGTTGTGTTGGTTCAGGGCAGTGGAAGCGGTGTCGTTCAGTGTGATCTTAGCGTGTGCTCGGGGAGATGGAGACGGAGAGGGAGGAGATGGCGTGGCGCTGGAAGGATTTCCGGGCGGGACCTAAGGCGGGGGCCGTTCAATCGTGGTGGGGCCCAAGCGACTTCCACGCGATGAATGTCGAGAAGACAGGGCAGGAAGGGTCCATCACATCGTTCTAGGCCTCCCCGTCTGCTCTTGCCCTCGACCCTTTCCTGCATTGCGCCTTCTGCGTTCATTGGGTGGTTCGGACGGGACGTGTAGTGCGGAAAGCACGTAGTCCAGATACAAGCCAACGGTGGAGACGCGTGCCTGGGTCACCTTGTCCACGCC
The DNA here is from genome assembly GCA_014635975.1 of Plectosphaerella sp. P0831. NCBI lineage: Eukaryota > Fungi > Ascomycota > Sordariomycetes > Glomerellales > Plectosphaerellaceae > Plectosphaerella > Plectosphaerella sp. P0831. The sequence continues at coordinate 18,506 of JACAFV010000198.1, read as the reverse complement.
GTTGGTGTTCGCCCGGCCAAAGTCGACAGTACCCCCATGCCTATCGGTTTGCCTGCCGGCGTTCCTATCATAATACAACGACTGGGATGCCCCGACTTCATCTTCCATGTAAGTGAGCGCTTTTACATGCTCCAACTGTCCAACACCTGTCTGTGCTACCCTCCTAGATGGCATCCTCGCCGTTGATAACCTACTTTTTCCCCGCCGCTCCACCTGCATCGGCTATGATCATTTGCCGCCCACCCGAACGCCTCGAGGTCTGTCTCTTGAGGTGCCTTGGGGTACTTGGCAACTTGGGTGCCTCCCCTTGCTCGATTGCTTCCCCCCCCTCCCTCCTCGGGTGGCATGATGTTCAAACGCCTCCTTGCTCTTTAGGCTTAGCGCATCTTGACCGAACCCTATCTGGAAACGGGACCATCATCTGGAGTCCCCGATGATCGCCATGGAGCCCTGCTCTGCCCAGCCAGGCCCTTCACATCGCCAACATCACCATACCCTGGCCTTCACAGTCGCGCGGTACAATTGCTCCGCCGATGCGGTTGGCCAGTCCCCGAGTCCGACAAGGCCCTCCTTCGAGCCATGACACCGTTGATGGATAGCACATGTCACACGTCGCTTCCAGGGCCACCACCATCACATCTCCGACTTTGACGTCTAGGGCTGCGACATGAAGGAGGGGGGGCAGATCACTGGCCACGGCCCAAGTCAGTCTGAGGTGTCTTTCAGGCCTCGAACCCGACCACTCGACGATTGGCCCCGTTGTGTCACCACCACCTGAGGGGGTTCGTCATCGGCCAGGCGGCTATCAAAGTTGCCCGATGTCCGACTTGCAGGTCGACTGTATACTGCAACTGCAAGCATGTCCCTCTCCCTATCGGGCCAACTCCTTGGCCGCGGATGCTCCGAAGCAACCCCCTGTCTTACCTAGGCTTGCATCCTCTTCCCCGGTGTCGAATTTGCACCCATTCGTTCCCCGAAGACCATAATGACATGGATCATGGAGAAAAAGAAAGACCGGCCAGGTGATATCGCCAACCGCACCAAAGACTGTCCAGTCAAGGGCCTTACCGCCCCCCAAGACACGCCTCGTTTCGCCAGCGGTACCTCCTGGCCGGCCCTTGGCCATGTGGCGGCGCTTCACGCGCCTCGTCAGCCTCTACCGTCTCCCCGGCAGACCGTGGGCCATGGACACATCTCCGCCCCCCCGAGCACCAGGGTAGGAGCATGGCCAGAGCGGGTCAGCCCGGTCAAGTGCGCACAGATGGAGAAAACAGCGCCAACACGCGAATCTCCTCGCTGGCTTGCCCACGAGGCATCATGTGCCGTTCGCCTTCTTGTTTCTCATCGATGCCCATTCCTGCACCAGAGGACAAAGTAGATCTATTCTCGATGCGTTCCCGCTCCCGCCCCCCACCAATTTCTTCTGCCTCAGCCCAGGCACCGCCCATGGGCAAGAGCTGTGGCCATGCCCAGGCCAGTGATAAGCTGCACCATCGAACGCCCACGTTACACAACATCACACTAGACCTCCGGCGCAATGACGCTCACCAGTCGTGCCAGGAGCCGAGCACCTGACCGGCGGCTCGCACTTGGCGCCCTGTTCATGGGACGGCATGAGCCCTAGCCACTGTCTGAGCGTCGCCACCATCACAGCTAAGGCATCTGGGGGTTCAGCTCCCAGCCATCGACGGCTTGGCCATGTCTATCAGCATCTCACGATCGACCCCACGATGTATGAGACAGGGGGTATAGAAGCTTGACATATCACGACGCGCTCCTACATCAGGCCACTTTGTTTTCACAATCCTAGCAGCCAGATCTGGGCTTTCCCCCCTGCCTGCACGGTCCACCACCACGGAGAAGAACGAGACTTGTGATGCTTCCTGCGTTTTTGTCGATTGTCGTCGGCCTACATACGGCCTGTCAGAAGCTAGATGGAACGAATGGGTGGGCAGCAACACCTTCTCGTCGTTTGACCTTCCCAGACTGGACAAGATTGGCTTCCTCGTTCCTTCGACCGGCACCCGGAACTCGTTGCCAGTGGGTGGCCCTATGACACCACCTCGGGAACGTCCATTGTACTGTACCGCCCCCAACGCAATTTCGCTCAGCCCGAGCTGCATGTCCCAGACGTCCTCCACATCGACTTTTTAGCGTTGTCGGACCCCCTGGCCGCCCAGCCTCCCACGCCGTTCCTCGTCGTCGAGGAGGAGGGAGGGAGGGGACTTGTCAGCCTTGACTGATGGCATGTGTCACCCTTGTTCACACTGGATAGTCGGGGGGGTGGAGCGCGGCAACGAGTGACCACCCTTGAGGCCTAGCACCCTTGAGGCCTGGCACCTTGAGGCCTTGCAAGACACCCACCACCATACCCATGGGTACGCCCCCCGAGATGATCAACGACCGAAATACTTCGGTGCAGCAGCCACCGCCACGCCGGGCGGCCCCACCGCCGACCTGCTGGGTGCAGAGACAGACGCCTGGGATATGTCAAGGCCTGTCTATTCGTCACGGTCGTGTCGAAACAGTCTGTCTCCTGGCGCCTGCAGATACGCGGATCCAGGCGTCTGCTGCATTTCAACCCCGTCTCATATCTGGCCTTGCAGTTCCGGCCCACGAGGGCCACTCCATAGCGCTGGGAACAAAGAGTACTATTCAGCCCAGAGTTGACCAGGTAGCGAGAGCAATACATGAGAGCATCGAGTCCCAAGCCTACACCAGAGACAACCGAGGCCGTGTTGGACGGCCTCTGCGTTTCCCTCGCCCCTCGTCATCCAACCCCCACTAAGCCAGCCCATCGTGAACGCCTTGTGTCATGTCCTGGCCATCGGGCCTCTGTAAGTGCGGCCGCTTGTCTTCGTGTCCAAATCCTTTGCCCCTCATTATGGTATCCTTTCATGGTATCCTTTCATGTCATAAACCGTATCCTATCATCATCAACACCACTCATCAGTGCGTCCCCCCGCAGCCGTGTTGAATGGCCGCCACCACCTTTTTCCTGTCACACATTGTGTTCCCCAGGGAGGGGGGCGGCGCCTCATGCTCGCAGGCGCTTCGAACGCGGCGTCTGCGCGTTCTCCGCTCCCCTCTTCCTACCCGGCCGGGAGGCTTGCGCCGTGGCGGCGGCAGAGGCTGAGGAGGCCGAGTCATTGGCGTCTCGGACGTCCGCGTCGTCAATGTGCTTCCACTCTGCGATTGTGCGTTGGCCGTCCTGGTTCTTGCCGCAAAAGTGTTCGTCAATGTGGTTGAACCGCTCGGTCCAGGCGTGCACGTCTTTTGACGCGATGAAGATGATCTCGACGCAGAAGCCGCACCAGAAGCTAGAGTCGCAGTCGCGGCCGATGCGTCGCTCGCTGAGCTCCTTTTCTATCCTCTGTTCCGACTGGATGCCGTGGTGACCTTGCAGGTGGTTCTTGAACTGTTCGCGGCGGGCGAAGACCTTGCTGCAGGGCGCCCCGTCGGTAGCGCCGTCGAGCTCGTGGCACTTCCACGTCTCGAGCTGCGCGTGTTGACTGTTCTCGTGGCGCTTCCAGTCGTTCTTGCTGCCAAAGGTCCTTGTGCAGTCGCGGAATGTACAGCCGTAGGGCTTCTCATGCCGCTTGAGATGTTTCCTAGATATCGAGTTAGCAAGAGGGCTGACATGGCTACTCTGCAGAATTCTGGTACTTACTTCAGCTCGCACTGTCGCGGGAACTGCTTGCCGCAAGTGTCGTTGGGACAGGTGTATTTGGGCGACTCGGACAAGACCGCAACAGGACCTGTCACTGCCTTCTTCTGGGTCTGCATGCTCCTCTTCTCAAAGAACTCGTCGAGCAGATTGTCGGGGACCGTGAGGAGGAACTCTTGCAACGCTTCGACGTCGGTGATGGGCGGCAGGGAAGGGATCGATGGCTTCCTCTCCTCCTCCTCATCTTCCTCGTCAACACGCGACACCACGCTCTCTACGCCGTCTTCCATCATCGCAGTATCGGAGTTGTCTCCGGAGGCGGCTGACTGCTCGTCCTCTACGCTGTCGATGACGTCGGAGCCATGTGACTCAACTTCCAACGGCAAGGGCCTGGGGTGTCGTGTCACGAAGTTGTCCTCGCGAACGACATGCGGAACAAGGTCGGCTTCCAGGTCCTGAACGCCACTCCTGCTACCAATCAAAGGATCACTTTTGAGCCCGACATTGTCCGAGAAGGCGCGGTCTCCGAAGGGCCCCATGTGGTGCGATAGCGGGAGGTGGGTCGTCGATTGCATCAAGACTGGGCTCACGGATGCCATGGTAGTCATGTTGCACTGTTCTGCCGCTGCAGACCGGTCTCCTCGGTGCTCGTCTGCAACATCCTGGCTTCGCTGGGTCGCAAACATTCCAGAGAGCGAGGCTGAGGTCGGCTCTGACACGTCGAGGTCGTTCTGAGGCGGAACATCGATATGGGCCGGCCGCTGATCGGACCAGTAAGTGTTGATGGGATAGTCCGCGGCGTAGGCAAAGTCACCAACTCCTTCCAACACAGGGGCCTGCGGAGGGCTTGGGAACAGTCAGCACAATTATTCAACGCGGTCAGGGGACATCAAGACTCACGTCACGTAAAAATCGGAAAGATCGCCGTCGGCCGGAATCTCTTGGCCGTGGACGCGCTTGAGATGAGACCGAAAGTTGTCGGCGCGAGGCCAAGTCTTGTCCTTGGAGCTGCAGATACCAATACGGCACTGGTACCTGGTTCCTTCTTGAGCGTGGACGCTCTTCTTGTGGCGATCGAGGTCATTAGGGGTGCTGAAGCCCTCTTTGCGCCCACAGCCCGGAACATCGCACTTGTGCGGCTTGAGATGTCTCTGCTCGTGCTTCCTTGAGTTTATCATGTCAGCGCTGAAAGGTGTCGGGGGAAAGGAGTGGGCAGCTCACTTGATCTCTGACCTGTTCTTGACTGATTGCCCACAGGTTGGGCACACGAGGCCAGTGGAGGCGGGGTCATGCCGAGGGCGTGACGACAAAGAAGGTTGTTGCGGGTTAAGCCAGGAACCATGCGAGTATTCTCTCTGCGAGTTTGTTCCCTGGCCGTACTTGTCTGTAGACATGGAGGCAAAGGGATGGAAGTCGGACATGTGGCCGGTGATGCTTTGGGTATCCTGGCTGCGGTCGACGCCATCGTAGACAGATGTGTCGGCAATGCTGTGCTTTGCCCTGCTGGAGTACCCAGAGTCGGAAGGTGGGTTCATGTCGCCGCACTGGTAGTGCACATGGCCTCGTGAGACGCCATATGTCGAGATGCCGCGGCCCATCTCATTATTATATGCTTCTGGGTTCGTTCGGAGACCAGGAACATATGGATCCGACGAAGGAGGCGCCGCGTAGAAGCCCTCCAGACCGTACATTCGAGGCCATGACCGCATCATCGCCCCATCTAGAATACTAGGCGAGTTGGTGTCATCGGATCCGGGGCTGGGAAGTTGTCTCTTTGAAGGGTCCATGATTGGGGAAGGATGGCAGCGATGCCCTCGGGGAAAGTTAACCTTTCAGGAGCGGCGAGATACTATGGTGACATGTCAGCGGGGATCGCCCCGAGAAGCTTGCAACAGTGGCGACATGATGGTTCGCAACGACATGTTCAAGAAGGAAATGGTGGTTCTGGAGGCTCCCGTTCCGGCGATGATATGGGGAAGATGCCGTCGCCAGTCGTCTTCGGAGCCGACCAGGGCACAGAGGATGATCATTCAAGAGACGAATAGATGAACATTGACTAACAGTTTGGTAGGAAGACGATGTTTCTCCGTTGAAGACGAAGAACGTCTACGTCATGAGGCAACTGGCCGGCTGCTTGATGGGAGGCCAAAACCAGCGGACCAGGGCTTGAGGCAAATAGACCTGGGGCGAAATGAAGCCGTGTGCCTAGGGATGGGCGCAGAGAAGAAGAACGGAGATGAAAGACACGGACGAAGCGGACGGGGCCGAAGAATGTCGAGCTGTGGTGGCCGATGGGGCTATCGTCGGGCCTGCCACATTTGTGCGCGATCTGCCTTGAGGATGTGAAATGGCGGACTAGGCGGCCAATGGAGGACGGACACCGGTCGCTAATAAGAAGGGCGAAGAGGGGAATGAAGGGGGGCTGCCAGAGCCGGGCTAAGTGAAGAGTAGCCGAGAAGGGACAGCCAAAACGGGCGAACAGTTGTACAGTGGCGCAGTGAGGTGTCGGGCACGGGATGGGATGAATGAGGTGGTTTTTGTTGGTGGTGTCGCGAAGGGAGGAGGGACGTAAGAAGTCGAGCGATGAGAGATGTCCGAGTCGGGTGTCGGTCGGCGCAGACTTGGGCCTCGACGGGCAGAGGCAGCCAGTCGGGTGTGACAAAGGTGTTGACACGAGGTCTCACGAGAAGCACCTCCCTGGAAATGCGGTTTGTCAAGTGTCCGACGCCGTTGTGACAAGATGAAATGAATGGTTCGCCCTGCTTTTCTCTGGATCCCATGTCGTGGTGTTTCGGTGAGCGTAAGGGCCTTGAAGACATTGACTGGCCAATAAGCGTCATGTATTAGGTTAGGCAACCAACAAGGTGGGGCCGGGTTCAAGTTAGCACGAGGCAACCATAGCAGGCAGACAAGGCAACTGCCGTCCTGGCCCGTCCATGCCGTGACCGTGACCAATCGCGCTGTCTGGGCCACCATTTTTTCCACTTTCCAACCACGTCTTGAGGTTCTGAGCCCCCCGCTCGCTCCTTCCTCTTGTGCAGTGTGACAACTCGGATCACGGCCGCGGCCAATTCCAGTCCTCTCCCCTGGCTGGGCACACTGCATCCTCTGCATCTTGTCACCAGTCCAGCCTCTCCCCTCTTCTTCGAGGTTGGTTTGCGGGGAGTTCAATCCGTCCGCCTGCCTATTTCCATTCCATATTACTCTCGACGCCGCCACACTTGTTGAGCGATTTTCCACCTTGAACAACGGCACGGCATTCGTCTGTCATTGGCAGCCATCCCCGCCCAGACTGTCTTTTGCATTGGTAGTATCATGGCTCGCATCACGATTTGACTCCGTTGACAGTTCCATGTCAAATCCCGCCCACTTCGCTGCCATCCATCCAAGTCCAGAAATCTACACCAATTTGCGAACCTTGACCGCCAAAAAGGGGTTCTCTTGATCTGATCACCGATCGTAGCACGCCCGACCACCACACCGCCAAAAGTTGCTGGAAGCAGACGGCAGATGGCCTGATCCCTCGACTCATGTTGACCCTCTCACGTTCGAGACTCATGTCATGGTCTTGCCTCCGGGCTGGCTAGGTCCTCTCTTTTGTAAGACGAGTCTCGCAAAGCTGCGTCGCCCTGCCCGGCTGTTCCTCCTATCTTCGGCCACCGCGTGGTCTTGCGCAACACCTCACCACCGCCCATGGCCGCCGGCCGGCCGAAAAGGTCACGACCTAGGCAGACCGTGGAACGTAGTAGGCCCGGACGTAGAAGAGAGAGGCTTGCACCCGTAGACGGGGCAGCACACCGTGACCAAGTGGGCGTACGCGTGCGTGCTCATCATGCACTTGCAGCCGGATGGCCGTACGGATGGACATCCATCCCCCGCAGCAGACCACCCACTGCAGAGCCCAGGGGTGACGCCGAAGTCGGTACGGCAGGCCACCGATGCCAATGTCCAGCCAGGTCGGCCGATTGGCAAACGCTCCCCGACTTTGTTTGCGCTGTTGGCGACGTGTCTGGCCACCGAAGCACCCCTTCACAGACGTCGTATGCAACCATCCCGGACCTGCTGCTGCATTTCCCAGGCAGACTCTGATGTTTGTAGGCATAAAAATACATCGTCGCTGCGGGTGCTATCGGCTCTCATTGGGCCTCTTTCGAGACGTTCTCCTCTTCCCAGGCCAGACCCCCGACTGAAGAAGCGCCGGGGAGCACGGGAACAGCCGTCGTGATGCGGCTACCCGCGAGGGCCCCTCTGGCACATCTCATCTACGGCCCGCCTCACCCAAGATCGTTGCCCGAACCCCCTCCAAAGGTAGGCGAACTGCGGCCCCTATTCGACCTCTGCAACCTGGATCCTGGTTGTTGGTTTGGAGGTCCAGCTGGCTTGCGGCCTGAAAACCAATGCAGCTTCCCGTCTGGCCATGCAAGCCTCCTAGGTCCACGGCTCCGCCCGTCTTCACGTCAGTTGCTCGGTGTCTGCGTCGCCCCTCATTTGTTCCCATGTGTTAGGGTCGGTTGGGGGTCTCCTCGGGCAGTGCCACAAACAGACTTCTGCTCAAAAATCCTGCGTCATTGCGGTTCATGCTGCCCGTATGCCTTTTATATAGGGACGTTTTGGTGTTTGCGTTGGCTGGCTGGGCCTAGATAGGGGGCACCATATGTCCAAGTTCCACTTCCGACGTTGTGTTTTCAGCTATGAAGAGGCCCCCGGCTTGCCACTCTTTGTTCTCTCGTCCCCGCCAATCCCTCGCGTTTTCCGATCTGAGAGGAAACAGATAGACATGCCCCTCGTGTCGCGCATGCCTCCTTGACCCCACACACCCCCATGCCTCTGCTCTGGACCCTTGTGCTCGAGATGCGTATGATGGGCTGGCGACATGTGACCAAACAAGCCCAGAAGCACGTCAAGCAGTGAGTAGGTATGTTGAGCAATGTGACAACTCATATTTAGAGCATCCCTCGAGTGTTTCTCGAGTTGTCCAGGCGGTGCCACGCGTGCTTGGACATGTCCTGGCAGGCAGAACACTCCTCATCTGGCACAGAGCAGTCCACACGCCTCGCCACCTTTGGCTTCATGTGCATGATGCAGATTTAGAAAGAGAAAGAGGCCTTGTTCTCTTGCAGCCACCTGGCATGACGCTCGGAGTTCCCTACCACGACGGTGGAGGCATGACGAAACGGCGAGATGGGCGAGTATAAATCACCGCAGCTGTCCCCACGAGTAGCAGAAGAGTTGAAGCAAATCTTCATACTCTAATAATCACATCTCCATACTCGCCCTTGAACACACAAACCTTCTGAATCTCGACAGACAAGACTCCAACTGTAAGTCATCCGTTCCCAAGACTGGTGATATTCCCACGAGCCGCCACTGACATCTCATGCTGCAGCAGAAACACCCTTGATCATTCACCACCAACATGTGCGACTGGGAAGAATTCCTCTTTTCCTGCGATCACTCCATCCTCAGACTGAAATCATACTGTCACTCTGCCCGCAACGACCCAAACCACCTCTGCTTCGGCGTCAAGGTTCTTCGAAGCTCCTGGCATCAAGGCATTCCCTGCGAAACCTGCTTCCACGAATGGAACACCCAAGGGGCTGCATACCCATTGACCGGTCTGGTCCGCCTTTAGGACGCGAGTCATCACTAGAGAGCGAGTGATGGTTGGGGATATCTGAGGAAATGTTTGGCTGATTGTGGTGATGAGCGTCTCTTCCATTTAGGGGTACCGATGTGAGGAGAAACGGAGTGTTAGCCGCAGGGGCACTTGTATCTAGGTATTGTAATGTCGTGCCCATGTTGCTGGTGAAGTTGGTCGGAGAAGTCACTCAAAATTCAATTTTTCACCGTTTGATATCGAGGCGATGCCGTCAGAACTGATCTTTGCTTTGAGATGTGTCACTATAAGTCACACGGCATGGATCTGGAGTTCGTGGGAGGTTGGGATGGGCGACACAAGACTGGTGACACGCAGGACCCCATTGAGTGGTGACAGCTCGACGAGGCAGGCTCAGAGGAGGGAGCCGACAAATATCATTATCGTGTCTTGCTAGATGCAGGCGGCTCCATCACTCTGCGGGGGCCGGTCAGCTCATAAATATGACAGCCAGGCATTTCCTTTGACGACGAATTCTCCCCGCATCCTCACCTGTGACAAGGGCCGATGGCGAGCAGGCCGACCTTTTCCCAATCAACGACAAACCGAATCCGAGCCATCCATTTGGGGATGCTGCCCGGCACACCCTAGCCTGGCGCGTGTTCTGTCAGCTACACTGTCTGCTGCTGCAACCGTGACGCAGGTGACATGGGGCACAGTTGGACCAGAAGCCCGCCTGTCGTCGAGTGGAGGGTGTAGACTCGTGTTTGGCATTGCTGCAGCCACAACTAGGCGTCACGACCTTTTCTTCCCCGGCAAGCCATGATGCCCGGTTGTGGGGGATACATGCCACCATACTGGCACACCACACTGCCCGACGAATGGGTAACCTCCTGCACCGGGGCTTCACCCCGGCCGCCCGAATCCCCCACGCTTCTGTGTTTAAAANGGGGGGGGGGGGGGGACAGCGGGGGGCATGGCGGCCGTTGCGGGTTCAGGATCTGATGGAAAGGAGGGTGAACGGATAGCCGCCTGCGGGTGGGTTGGTGTTCTGCATAATTGCAGGGGCCGCCCCGTGCCAGCTGAAGGGGGGCACATGCGGGCATCCTACGAGCGCACGAAAAAAAAAAAGTGACGGTGGACGGACCCGGTAGCATGGACAGGTGCCAGGACGGGCGAGAGTACGCAGGTTTGTCGAGGTGTCTAGGCCCTCACGGGGGTGGTGGTGGTGCTCGAACTGCCATCCTGGATGACTACCCTGAGAGCAGGCTTGGCTTGGCTGCCCGCGGGCGTTGCTTTGATATTCCAGGCCATCGACATCACCGCACGCCGATGGTTCTCCAACTATGGAAGCGAGCTCCGCCGGACTCGACCTCGGATGCGGCCTGCAGGGGTAAGAGTCCGCGCCGTATCTGCGGAACAGAGAATATCGGACGTCCCCAGGCTTCGCAGATTGTTGACGTGTCACACACGGGGGAGCTGATTGCGGAGAACAAACAGTGATCAAGGAGCATCATGCAGCAGCAACCTGCAGCCGATGGGGTAGGAGGCGTCTTTCAAATTCGGTGAATAGGGATGCTCTTAAAACTGAACGGCCGGTCGAGATCACTCCCTGTTGGTGGCTCCAGCAACGAAGCCGACGACGTTGTACCTCTTGGAGAAGAAGGTGTTCCAGTCGTCCAGGACGCCCTTCTCCTTGTCGTCGAGGTCGTGCCACTCGGGGCTGACGTCCTCGGCCTTGGTTGACGTCTTGGCGAGGGCGCGAGAAGCATCCTTGCCGGCGAAGACTGCGGGAATGCAAAAACGTCATCAGAGACGGATACGAGCATTTCACGGTGGGGGAAAGATGCTTCTTACCGTGGTAGGATCCGCCCTCCTGGTAGGCCTTGTTGCCTGTTACGTCGTAGACCTTGCCCTGGGAGCTGTCAGTGAGGGGACAAGTCTGGAGGTGATGGAGAGTGTCGTACCTTGATAGCTACGTAGCACTTTCCGTTGGTTCCTGCAAAGTATACTGTCAGATATCTCTCTTGTGTGAGAAATTCGGGGGTGTTTTGAGACACAGGTCTGTGGTGCAGCCGATGTCCATGAGCCGCAGCGGTTATCATGAACCCCAGTCGCAGTCACAACGAGTCCCCGGCCTCCAAACTTACCATTTGCGGCCGCAAGCTCCTCCGTGCTGATGGGGTCGTCCTTGGGAGGGTTCAGCACAACCGGCTCCTTGGGTGCGAACTTGCCAGACATTGTTGCTGGTCGAGGGGGTGTGAGCGGATAGATGACGGAGGAGACAACAAGAAAAGTATGAGATGTGACGAGAAGAACAGGAGGTGCCGAGAATCGGAAGGGCTGTCAAGTTTATGTGCGGCGGGAAACTCTTCTTGTTCTCGAGTTATCTTTGTCCTTGTCAACGCCCCTCGATGTCGCAACCCGTCGTGATGAAAGACATGGCAGGACCCCGCCGCACACCCCGACATTTGGAGGGGTCAGGTCCCGGGCCAATTGGACCTCGGAGTAAAAAGAGCATCATGTGATTGGGTAGACAACGCCGAAGACCCACAGCAGCAATCAGAAGCTCCAGCAGCCGATATGAGACTTTTGAGCTTCAGATTCGGACCAACTCCGTCATCACCAAAGTCGCAGCCAGACACCCTTCCGCCGCGCCCCAACGACTGACCGCACCGGGTCCATCTCGCACCAACATTGCCTGCTGTCAGGCCTCGACACAATCTTCGAAACATACAACCCGAAGGAGCCGGACCACGTCCGCAATGGCTGCAATGTCAGCCGCCTCGCTCAGGGCTGTGAACAGAGCGAGCTGCTTGTTGCCTCGGGTGGGTTTCACAGCATCAAGTCTCGTACTTAGAACCTCAGCACTTCCCAGCCGGCCACTTCGGACAACTATCGTTTCTCCGCTGTCACTTCAGCTCCGGTTACAGAGCACACTCCCTCCCAAGGCGCCCAAGCCAGGCCCTGGACAGGATGGGCCTCCGTCGCCACCACCAGGACCACCACCACCACCTCAACCAACCAAGGCGCAATTCTTCTTGCGCCTACTATCTGTCAAGGGATTCTTCTCCTCATTAACGCCGAGGGGACTCAAGAAGCTCTACCGAGAGAGCCCGATCGAGATGATTGCCGCCATTGTAGTGTATGTCGACAGACCCGGTACCCAAGTCGAACCACTTGTCGCTAATCATACTGCGTCTCTCTAGGCTGGCATCTCTACTCGGTATTGTGACCTACATCACAAAGGTCTGCATTGAGTACTTCTACGCGCGCCAATTCACGAAATACCCGGCACCGATCGCCAAGTCCCTCCGACGCGCTCTCTACTACACAAATATCAAGTCGGAGCCGGCGCTCGCCAGAAAGTGGTACAAGAGGGCGCTGGAGCAGTGCAACGAGCTCGGCCTCGACCCCTACTCCGACGATGTCCTGGGAATCAGAATACAAACGGCGGCATGGCTGGAGAAGATTGGCAACTACCCAGGCGCCATCACCGTGCTCGAATCTGTGTGGCGGGACTGCACCAACTGGGTCGCCACCATGGAGAAGGGCATCGCCGACGGCACCGTGGACAAGCTGGGCAGGGTCCCGGCCCCCACGGTACCCAAGCCTGAGCCAGAGTCCAAGAGCGGGGAGGAGGATGAGGAGCCTGAGAACCTCTGGGCCAAACGAACCCGCCTGCTGGCCAAGGCCGTCGGTACCAGCACCAAGCTAGGAGAGCTCTATGGCGATGGACATGTGAACGACTCGGAGAGCTCTCAGACGAAGCTCATCTGGGCCGTCGAGACGGCGCTGTCTGAGGCGAGACGGCGCAAGACCGAGGGGGTCAAGCCTGAGGAGGGTAAATGGCTGAGCCCCGAAGAGTTTGGTGGTGCCATGGAGTGTGAGTTGACACTCAGCGATGATCGACGTTACGCGGTTTCACTGACAATTTCCAGCTCTGGCCATCCACTACGAGTCCAAGTCGCAGTTCCAGCTGGCAGTGCCCCTGCTCTTCCAGGCGCTGCGGTTGTGTGAGAGCCCGTGCCACAGGCCGACCATCAGTACGTCATCACTCTCGAGTTATGGAGGATCGACTAACCAAAAGATAGTGAACAACCTTGCTGTCGCATTTGCCCAGCACCCAGTGCTGCCTCCTACCACGGAGAAGCTGCCTGAGGGCCCCGCGACCCCGGATGCCGCCACCATCATGAAGGGGATGCCGACGACAAGGCCGGACCTCCTCGAGGCGGCGTGGAACTGGGCGCGCAACGCCAGGACGCATGCGAAGGAAGTCGAGGCTGCAGAGAGGACGCCGGAGTGCGACGAGGCCTGCGCCGTGGCGCTGTCCAACATGGCGGACATTGCAGCGCTTCGAAACCAACCCCAGCAGGCCAGACGGCTGTTCGAGGAGTGTATCGACCTGAGTAAGAAGATTGGCTTTGAGCAGGGAGTTGCGCAGGCCGAGAACGGTCTACGTACGCTGAGCGCAGGCAGCAAGTAGAACTTGGGCGGGCCGGCGCCGGCCGACTGGCCAGTAGGTATGTAGTCATCGCCATTCAAACAGCCCGCTGGCACATGTTCGTGTCCGGCGGAAGTTACCATGCTGCATCTCATCTTTTTCCAAGGTTCGGGGAGCCTAGCGTGTTGCGGGCCGAGTCCTCAGTTCCAGTTTCCGGCTATGTCGGTCCGGTCCACATGGCCATGCCCAGATCTGATAAGATCAGCCGCGTGTCAGGGACAACGTCAAGCCTTGGATTAACACATCAGATGCAACTGGCAATTGCAATTCCCAACTCATGAACCTCTGCCAGATACTTCCCATCTGCCTCTTCAAACATGTCGAGACGTCGACTGTGGATAGACATCAACTGGCAGCAGCGGCATGGTCAGCGGGCGTCTCAAAACGGCCCCCCTCGGTCTGCATTGACGCGACGGAGGTGAGTGAGGACGATAGGCGCCATCTGGTTATTGCCAGGGGCTATCAGTGCTGGCTCCGCATATACGCGCAGACCCAAGGAGCTTTCAGGGGTGGCTGGGGGTGTATCTGGGGGTATCGGTCATATTGGATAATAGCACCGACGAACTACTGTCGCATGCCCTTTAGTAGAAGCAACCTGCACAAGGGAGAGCATCGCTAGCCAGGCGACACACCAGGCCGGCCGCATCTCATCTGGACTGGCAGGGTTGACGAAGGGTCCCAAAATAGAATGGTGGTTGGGTCTGCACATGTGCGCCACCCGGGGGCAGGCGAGCAGCGCCGAGGCGGTCCAACTGCATCTGCAACTGCCAGGTGCACCTGGCAGGGCCCGTGTCCATGGAGTTGAAGGTGTGGACCGCCGTGGAGGGTTGAAAGACGAGGGGTCCCATGTTGCAGCCCCGACTTTTACGGGATAACCGAGAGGTTTGCGAGTGTGGTTCACTGGTTCGTGACGCACTCGGCAGGGTCTTTGCTGCAACGGCCAGGATGTTCAAGACGCCGTCGTGAGGCCGGCCGCCGCCTCGGTGTCTCGGACACCGCAGAGCAGGAGGAGGACGTCGGGAGTCGGCCGAAGCCATCGGAGGGAATTTTTCGCGGCTGCCTGGCGACGGGGGCCATCACCATGGACCGGGGACGAAGAGATTTTGAGCGCATGCGCGCGGCAGAGCAGACAGGGCATGGATGATGGGAATTGTACTAACGATATGGGGTTCGGAATCCAAAAATGCGGTCCCGAGGGCTCTCAGCCCCTCCCCATGTGACTGACGAACGTCGGGAAGAGGAGGATCCGGAAGTACTAGTGATTTTCGCCCTTGTGAGATCGGGAAGGAGAAGGACATGCCGTGCTGGGAGGGGGACTCGGGGGGAGGCAGGGGACGGGTAGTCGGGGCGGTGGGTGGAGGCCATGTGTAAGTGCTAGGTTCTGTATGCCCGTCAAGTCCCGCATGATATGGAGACAGTCAGACAGAGCTCTATCAAACTGGCAAAAGGGAACCTTCCTTGCCAGCCACGGAGATGGCGACGACGCGAGTGTGTTTATCCGTATGGAGGCCCTGGAGGCCGTGAGAGAGAACTCCTTGTGTCTAGTCTCCAGTTTCATCACCTCGACCGGGCTTGCTTGTAGCCAAGTTGCCCGACAACTCAAAGCCTATCAAAGCCTACGACTAGTGCATCCCATTCCCCCCTCGAGCGCACGTGGCTAATCTGGCGGCTCGGGGTCAGAACCGAGTCAGAAAGCCACGATGCTGGCGTAGAGGGGGAGACAAAGCACGGGGACCCCGGCGGGAATACTTAAGGTTTGGAGGAGGCCAGCGGGCGCCCACGAGACGAGCGTGTGATGGTGGTGACATGTTGTGACTGTGATGAAAAGGAGAATGGAGACTGGCAAGACGGGAGGCGTTTTCGTTCGGCAGCCACCGATTGGACAGGGAGAGCATTTCCGTGTCCAAGCCTGAAGCCGGCCCCGAACTGTGTCTTCCAGCTGATGAGCCGTGTTGCAACAGCAGCAGCCACGAGCAGCTGCAGAGGGGCCACAAACGGTGGACGGAGGATGGACGGGGGGATCTCAGGACCTGGGATGTCGTGTCCAGGGCCCGCTGGCAGGGCAGTCTAGACCGGGTCGGCGGGCAGCCACCCTGGGAAACGGGTGCGGAGTTCCGCTGGGAGATGGCCGTTTGGGCTCCACGGCGGGCGAAGAGCGGCCGCTCGGAGGGGGGGCGGACGTTCAAACTAGCGGGGGCCGTCGCGCGCTTCTCGAAGGCGTCCGTCTGCTGGGTGCATGTGGTTTTCACGGCGCATATATTACGCCGACCGGGGGTGGGGGGGAAGGGCCCAAGGGGCGCCGCCGGCCTGCCTCGCCCTCGCGCTCGTCCTCGCGCCTACACCTGTTGAGGGAGGTGAATGTGATGGATGACCCTGGTTTGTCTTTAGAATAATGGAAGCGAGCCGTCTCGACCTGCCGACTTCTGTGATTTGGCTTGTGTGCTGGGAGAGGAGGCGCACCAGTCGGCCCCCTCTTCCGAGATGGAAGGCCAGTATCAGATTGTCTCGTGGGGGTGGTGTTTTGACGACCTGCTCTGGACGGGGATTGTCGGCAACCAACATGCCGATTAGAGGGAGAGGAGGGGGCGGTGCGTGCGCGTGGGCGATCTGATTGATATGAACGGTTGTTGAAAAGACATGCTGTGGCAGTAGTAAGTATCATATCATTGCCCGTGTGGGACTCCCCTGTGTTGTGGGTGTGTGCTGTCGTGTTCCACGGACATGGGAATCTGGAAGCGAGGAGGTCGGAGTCGGACAGTTCCCAGGTTCAGGTTATCGCCAAGCTCAAAAGTGTGAGATAGACTACCGAGGTGGCTTCCGCCGTCGAAAAGTTGTCTCGCCGGGCGTCCCGTCAACTGCCCGCTGTTGGCTGGCTGTCAGCCCTGAGATGGCCGGCGCTAGAACTGCGACAGGGCAGCACGTCAGTGTTAGTGGCTGGCGTTCAGAGGCACCTGCCTGCTAGCAGCACGCTAAGGCTGCTGCACCATGTGGTCTGTGCGGGGCTGGCCGGGCGGGTCGGCGGGTCGGGTCCGGTCCCGCACAGGGGACTCAGAGAGGTCCAAAATGTGAAGCGCGACCCCGAGGCGCGAGGGCGAGCCGACCTGCCCTGAGTCCAGGCGGGGGGAAGGTGCTGCCCCAGTGCACCTTCCCAGGTTGCCAGGCTCAAGTTGCCCACTTCAGTCACCCACGACAAGCAAGGTATCTCTAGTTTTTATCCACCTCACTCCATCATTCCAAATTCCCAAGTTGGATGCCTACAGCCAAACACTACCACCTAAAGTACCTACCTACCTGACCAGGCATGGCATGTACCTATTTCCAGACTCACCCCAGCCATGCCATGCCTTACCCACCTCCACCTCCTCCCGTCCCGTCCACGACGGGAAAACCTAACCTGGCACATGGCCTCTATCCCCGGAGCAGCTTGGAGCACAAGCAGCACCCCGCCATGTCGGTTCTGTTCGAGAAGTTGAGCCTGACCTGACTTGACCTGTCCACGACTGACGATGTGAACCAGGGTTGAGAAACTCAAGAGCCTACCCTACCCAAGGAGGGCATGGCATGGCATGGCACTGGATGAGCCATCACTACGCCCACGCCGCAACATGCACCACGCCCTCGCCTGCATACCGCGACATCTGCCTCCGTTTTGCAGCTGTCCCCGCCAGATTGTGCTCCCAAATGTCGGGAATTGCATCGACCATAATCCCTGTCTATTCATCCGCTCACACCACCCTCAAGCGCAACATGCATCACGCCCCCTCCCCTCTGTCGGTGGGGCCGACCAGGCTGGCTGTCGACCCCAACGGTCCAGGGGACACAGAGCCTGAACGTCAACCACGCCCCCCTCTCTGCCACTCTGGTGACGATGAGAAGAGACGCCCCGTTTGCTGTAGGGCAGAAGAAGATGGTCCAGGACCCGGGATGTGCGTCGACTTTCGCCGGGAAAACCTCAAAGAGCGGAGGCCGAGAAAGTCCTACGTCTCGGTTCCGGCTGCCCCAGCCCAGGGGGGGGCCACGCAATGTGGCAGGGTAGAATGCGTCGTGGTTGACCCGTCGTCGTTTCTGTCACTCACTCGCCTCGACCACCCGTGCCGTTGCCCACTGGCAGTGAAGGTTTTCGCATCCGAGCTCCATGCGCCCCCTCCCCGCCTTTTGGTACCTCGAAAGCCACGCCGGACCAACACCGAACACCCTACGTACCGGTTGTACCAGGCGAGTACTTGGTCGGTGTACTCAAATTATTGGCACCTCGCCCGCTGCGGTGCAACGTCGCGGTATGGAATGACGGCACAGGCATCGCGCATTGCCCGGATGCACCGCGTGCGCTAGATGGATGCCGGCTCAATGTCAAAGAAACCCGCCTCGTCGAGTCGGAGAATCAACGGTTCAGCGTCTTGTGCCACTGCGCAAAAGGCGGGCGTTCGCCGTTTACTCGAGATGAGGGGCACCCGCCAAAGCTTGACTATTCTCCTCTTCGAGCTAGACTGGGCGTTCGGGGGCTGCTCGACTCGCTCTATCATAGTCAACCCGCTACTGATTAGTCTCCGGGATACAAGCTACTTACATGGCTCGCCCGTCACCCCAGGCAAGCCCACGCACATGGAAAGTTTTCATGGCCTTGTTTGCCCCTCGTTGACAAGCAATGTACATCGAGTACTCGCTCGTACTTACCCGGATAGCCATGCATTGGGGGAATATCAGGCTGCGCATGTCGCCTTTCGTCATGAGCTGCAACC
>JACAFV010000197.1:14396-48827 GCA_014635975.1 Plectosphaerella sp. P0831 | reverse complement strand
CTATTAAGCTAGGTTAGCTTCTAGGTCGTCTACTAGCTCGAGAGGGGTATAAGGGTTCTCGTTCTTATCGTCTAGCTCTTCGAGGGAGGGCTAACTACGGATACGAGGTCTATCCCGTAGTTAAGCCCCCTAACCGTTAGTTAGTATAGTAGTAATCGTAGTATCCGTATAGTTAGAGCTCTACCGGTCTACTACCCTCGTTAGGAGGAGAGATTAGTATATTAAGGCGCGTAGTTCTAGTAGAGTAATAGAGTCTTAATAGTATATTTTAGTAGTTAAAGATAGGTAAGGGGTAAGGTATAGACTAATCTCTAGCCCCCTCTAGTAGATAGAGGCGGGCTAGGCCCCTACTATATAGCTACAGGCGCTATAACTAGCCCTGCACCCCGTATTCTACGGCCCGGTAAGTACGGGCTCTAATAATAACCCCCGATTCCGCCTTATACCATGCTCCCGAATCAGCCCTCATCATGGCGCCACCGAAGCGTATAAAGCTACAAGCAGGCGACCTATCTCCCGAGAGCCTCCCCCGAAAACCGCTAACGAAGAGAGTAAAAATAATAACGGACCTTAATGTATATACCTAGGAACTACCTCCCGAATTCTAGGACCGACTGTCCCGTATCGAGCTAACCCGCAGAGGCTTAAGAGAACTCGACGTTCGCACGAAGTCTTCACGGAAGGGACGTCTGCACTCTCAGCACCCCCTCACACGCATCACAAGCACGTTCAGAGTCACCAGGGCACTCACTCGAGCACTCATTCGAGTAGCGGAGAACGGTGATCCAGACCTATCTGACCTGAGAGGAGAGGGTATCACGACATTCATTAGCAGAACTTCTCTAACGACGAATCCAGTACCCCTATCCCTCAACGTCCTATCCTACTCCCGCCAGAAGAAGCGGGAGGCAATCCTCACAAAGTCGCGGCAGCCGATCGGCCGACCCAGCTCCAACAAAACCCACCTCGGCCACATCCAAGTCAAGGAAGTCGTCGGTATACAGCCGCAATTTCGATCAGCATTTAACAGACCACCGTGTCTATCCTCTCAACTCCTCGGAAGAGTCAGACTTGGACGACATATCATCCAAACTCACCAGGCGAAGACCGTCGCTCTCACCGTCACAATTCTCAGACGGCGCCTTCAAGACATTTCGGCAGAACAATGCCCGAGCCGAAGACGAAGACGACGTTCTGGCACAAGTACTGCCGACAATTCTTAGATCCTACCCAGCCAGGCAGCCTTCCGCGAGAAACACTTTATTTAACAATCTCGAGCCGCTCACCGACGGAACAAACGTCCCGGCCAAGCCAGACCTTTACTATAGAGCTTCCCCCCAGCGACTATCTCCGTCTATCCGCAATGAGCTCGAGCATCACATCATCCCGTCCTCCATGCAAGACAAGCCCATAGTGCCAAACTTCTTCCTCGAGGTCAAAGGCCCAGATGGTAGCTAGGCGGTAGCAAACCGGCAAGCTCGCTACAATAGGGCGCTTGGATCCTGCGCCATGCACAGCCTGCAGAATTACGGCAAGGAGGAGTCCGAGTACGACGGCAACGCATACACCTTCAGCTCAATATATCACGCCGGATCGCTCCATATATATGCTCATCACCCCACAGCGCCGACAGACGGAGGACCGACCGGCTATCACATGACCCTAGTC
Source organism: Plectosphaerella sp. P0831 (assembly GCA_014635975.1). Classification (NCBI taxonomy): domain Eukaryota; kingdom Fungi; phylum Ascomycota; class Sordariomycetes; order Glomerellales; family Plectosphaerellaceae; genus Plectosphaerella; species Plectosphaerella sp. P0831. Next base: position 47,159 of record JACAFV010000197.1, on the reverse strand, counting down.
GATGCCTGGGCCATGGCGGGCAACCGTAACGGCTTCGTTCGAGGCGCCACGGCTTTTCGGAACGCGAGGGACATAGCGGAGCAGTATCGCCACAACTATATCCAAGCTGCGAACATCAAAGAATCACAGCGGGCCAGTAAAGGCCACCAAGGCGATCTAGCAGTCGTAATCAAGCTTGATCTACATGAGGAGGTAAGTTTCGACGAGCCCGCTCCTGGGCTCGCGGATATGGACGACGATAGTCAGGCACCTGCACTGCCCGAGCTCGGCGACACGACAACCAGCTTTGCACCTAGCTTCGCATCTGATCTGTCAAAACGAAAAAGGCAGCCGCCAAGTCCCGACTCGAAATCTTCAACCCTCTCCCCGTTCAAGATTCGCCATCGCCGTGGGACAAGTAGGATCAGCCAAGGTCGTGGTGGTGGATGAAACTGAACGGATGTGGGTGGAAACGTACTGGCAAGAGGCGCATATTCTGCTTTTGCGTTACCAAGATAGATCGGAAGAAATGGAATCTCCAAAGCCAACAAGATGGGAGGCTCTGCTTTCGCTGGCAAGGCTCCAGGAGGCAGACTCGACCTGTCCTTGTGATGACATAATCAATCCTTGAAATCGCATCTTCGGTTGAACCCCTGAAATCCCCTGAGCCGGGGTCACACCCCCGCAAATGGGACGTGACAAACCAAGATTACCAGCCCTGGACGTGCAGACTCGTGAGACACCAAGACGTGCCTCTGGCACGCTCCCACGCGACATCCAGACCCCCCCGCGCCACGTCCGGCAAACCGGGGGAATGGTCGAGTTGCCGGGACAAATAGGCCTGGCATGCATCGCGCCCCACGCAAGCGGCACGCCCCGATGAGCGCGTCTCCGCCGCAACCGGCACATTCACTTCACTCACCACCACGTCAATCCAATTGATTACAGGGGACACTTTTTCTGTATTTCTCGTGGCCCAGGAGATTGCAAGCAACCCCGGCCACAGCGGCCGGGCTGCTGGCTGCTCCGCCATTAAGACCGGTATCGTCGGGAGCGGCCGAGCCTGCTGCTCCTCCTCCGTATCAGTAATGCGTCAAAGGAGGCGCCCGCCCCTCGACGCGAACGCAAAATGCAGGAAAGACTATCAGTCTTCCCATGAGAAAGGGGGCAGGAAAGGGGGAAAATATCGTAAGTAGACAAGTGTCAAGAAGCCATGAAGCAACGGATAGGAGAGATGCACAAAATGTAGATGAAACAAGATGGGCAGAACAGAAGACGAGGTAAAAGGAAAAAAAAAACATGGTCGTATGTCAGAATGAGCCCGGAACGAGCTGGGTATCTTGTGTCTCCTCCAGTCTGCCGTGCAACCCCAGATGCTGCTGCTGCTCGCGTCTGCACTCCGCGGCCACGCCCGCTGCGTGTTCCCTTCTCCTTCCCCTTTCCCCGGCCTCGTACTCGACGGGGTATGGTGCGAACGTGCGTACTTTGCGTGAATGTGTGTGGTTTCTTTTTTTCGTGTGTTGAGGATGAGAAGAAGTTTGTGGACGTGACGTCCGGTCGGATTCGGTCGTTCGCTCGTCTACGCGTGTAGATGATAAAAGGGGGTGGTGGTTTCGGATGGCAGCTGCGAGCTGATGCCTAGGCCTGCCCGAGGCGGCGTCGTGTCACGTCTTTATTTGATGTTCTTGAAGAGATCGGAGCCGAGGCTGCCGCCGTCGTGGACGTCGACCTTGGACTCGAGAGCACTGAGCTCGGGAATCATGGGCGGCGGGGGACCACGGACGACCTCGGCCTTGCTCGCGCTGCCGTTGGAGTTTTGGTACAGGTTGCTGGGCCGGTGGGTGGCGTTGCCATTGACAGTGGTGTTGTTGCTGGTGTTGCCTCCGCCGGTGAACCTGCGGAAGAAGCCGCTCCCCCGCCTGGCCTTTTTCTCGTCGAGGATGCTGCCGTTGCTGCGGCTCATGGGTCTGTTGCTGGGCGCGGTGCCGTTGCTGCCGTTGGATTGTGTTTCCCCCTCTGCGTAGGCATTATTCAGTAAATTGCGGCTGAAGAGCCGGCGGATGCTCCCCGCCTTGCTCGAGGACGCCGGGGAGAGGGGTGTATCATCGGCTGGTCTTTTCGTACCGGCATGGGGGNTGATGGGTGCGGGCGAGCCGTTGGCTCCCTTTGCGGTTGCCGAGCCATTGGCAGCGGCGACTCTCTTGTCGGCGGCGACGGGCGTCTTGGGAGGCGTGGGCGCCTTTTCCACGGGACTGTCGGGAGGCGGCGGGATGTTGGTGCCCTCTGTCAGGGAGGAGAAGTTAAAGTTTAACGCAGGGAGCTCGAAGCGCTTCGCGCCGGCGGTGCTCGTGGTGGCGGACATGTTGGATGTATGGGATGTGGATGATGACGAAACGGGGTTCGGGCAGTGAGGTTTTGCCCGAGATGGAAAGCTCTCGCAAAGCGCGGACTGTGACGTGACGGGATTGAAGAGCGCGCGGTGGCGTGTGTCCGGGCAACGTCTGAGCGTGGGCGCGCGAGGGAGGAGGCGGGAAAGCTTGCGTGTGCTCGGCGCGGGTATGTCCGCGTTCGTCGACTGATGGCGGAGTAGCAGTATGGAGTCGTCGTGATGCAGGTAGCCGGGTGGATGAGCGACCCGAGTGGTAGGTATGCCTGACGGGAGTCCGGAGATGGAAACGGGATGGAAAGGTGTCTGGCGGCAGACGAGAGATGCGGGTGTTTCGTTTCGAATGTCAGACGGTCTGATCTTTCGGAGTGACTGGCAGGTAGGCAGGGAAAGGGAGAGTCCGAGCGAAATTGGAACCGAATTTCTGCGTGGCTTGGTAGTCGGCCGTTGCGTCCGGGGGGTGGACGAAGGCCAAGGGTCGAGGGTGGCGTAAACACGCAGTCGACCAGGGGGATGTTGCCGGGGTTCAAGTCGAAGAGCGAGCGAACAGTGGAGAGTGGTGGACCGGGAGCGGTCTTGGGTGTCGTTTTTCTGTTTGTCGACTGGCGACGGTGTGCTTTCAGAGAGGGCTCTTTTTCGGAGGAATGATGGACGGGCGGAGGAGCGTCGCAACCGGAGAGGGGGAGCGAGGAAAGCAAAGAAGCAGGCAAGTCAGGCCGTTGGCGTCAAAATGGGCCGGGCCTTGGGATTTGCGACGGCGGCAGAGCTCGGGGGGTGTGAGGAGTGAGGAGGGAGAAATGGGGGAACGTTCGAGGGGTGGTCCTTGCTCGTCAGCTGGGGCCAAAGGTAAGGAAGAAGAAGCGGAAGCAAGCGTGTGGTGTCTTTGTGGTCAAGGTCGGTGCCGTGTCCGAAGACGGGACGTCAAAAAGTCTAGGATGGAGCCGCCCTTTTGGGTAGAGCTGAGGGAGGGAGATCGACGACCATGACCGCACACTTCCAATTGGGTCAACGAGTGGAATGACATCTTGTTGAGGAGGGTGTATTTCCGGATACTCTGACGACGCCAGAGAGCTTTCTGGCCAGATCTGCCGTCAATGGCTTCGTCAAGTTTAGAGCTTCCTTCCCGTCCTTGCCTCTTGGGCTCACTCACACAGAGGCAGAGAGGCCCCTCCTGCTCTTTCTGGGGATGGTGGCTGGGAGGGGACTTTGCGCATACTCCCGCTAGAGGTCCCTCTTGGGCAGCGATCCCATGCCCAGGGGACTTTGCCCCAGAGCCCGCCGTGCGTACCGGGGCCTTGCCTCATATGGACTGTGGGACCGAGAGGCGGAAAAGGCGTCGGCAGCGTGGTTCCTTCCTTCCCGTCCTCCATCCTCCAGAAAGATAAGCCGTCGCGTGTCTGATCGACCACGACGGGTAAGCTCCGGCCCATGTTCTTCTTCACGCCCTCTCGGCCCTTGATCCCTGTGATAGTGTCGTCCCCCCCAGCAAACGAGCAACTACCCCTATTCAGACGATCCCCCGAAGCCTTCCATCGAACCCGCTCCAGGAGGAACGAGCACCCTGCTATCAGCATCGATTGTGCAGTGTTGGGCAGGCAAACAAGCATCGCCTGGCGAGACGCCTGCTGTATCGGTACAAGTGCTGGTCCTCGTCAACAATTGCTGAGGATGCATCAACTGGTACCTCCGAGTCATGCTCCGCCGGATCCTCGGGGTCCAGAGAGGCCAGAAGCAAGAGAAACGCCCTCTCAGTGGCCGTCCGGGTCGAAAAAGCAAGGCGAGCCGCGCTCGGGGCGCCATCCATCCCGCGACGTCCCGCCCAAACCGCCGCCTGTCAGGAAGCGACGAGAAGCCGTCTGGCAGCAGTCCGCGGGGCAAACACGGAAAGGGGGGCAAGCCTCTTTGAACAACTGCTGCGCTGCAGTGCTGCAGTAGAAGGATGAGATTTCGATGCGCGCAATCGCCGGTGCCGCGAACCTGCGCTAGGCCCTCGCTATCATTGGAGGGTCGCGATGAACCTGCATGGCCATCGCATGCTGGGGGAGGGGGGGGGGGNGGGGGGGGGGGGGGGGGGCCTTCTGGAAGATGGCCCATCTATCCTTCCCCCCTTGGCCCTTGGGCGTAACGTCGTGCTCCCGCGTCCGATCGGCTTGTCAAACACAAAAGTCGACACAAAAGTTGAGGCCGGCCCCAACCGCGACACGGCTCTCTGCTCGCCGGCGTCGCACCGATCATGTCTCTTTGCTGTCCCAGACTCGTCGCACATCGGCCAACACACGCGCAAGCATCTGCTATCGGCAGGCCCCGTCATCTTAATCGATGCAGGCAATCCCCGAACATGCATGAACCTGCGACCGCCTCAAGCCTCAGCCAACGACCGGTTGTGGCTCTGTGGCTTTTTGCACTCGAGTCTCGGCCCAGCCCCTGTTCTGTGTGGGAATATGTGTATTGGTCGTGATACCTCGTCATGGCCTGGCTACCAAGTTTGCTCCTCACCGCATCATGTATGATGCCCGTCTCGCGGCCCTATCGTTCCAGCCGACCCGACGGGCCATCTGCTTGTCTGTCTTGGGCTACCCTATGGCTCCCGGTGCGCCGAAATGCAAGAAAACGCAGCTCCGAATGTCGTGCAGTCCTATTGTCCACCTCGTTCCTAGGGCGCCATCCTGCCCTGCCCTCACATGTGGCCTATGCGCTTATTTGGAGGGGCTAGCGTACTTGACGGTCCACTCCTTGGCCGTGGCAATAGCCGCCTGCTCATCCTCCTTCCAGCTCTTGGCCACATCGGCGGCGAGGGGGTCGTCGGGGTTGGGGGCGCCAAGCAGGGCCTGGATGGAGAGGAGGATGGTGCGGATCTGGAGGGCGGGCGACCAGTTGTCTGTGCCATGGTAGTCAGCGCGTGTGACGAGGGGGAATATGGAGGGGAATGTACTCTTGAGGACGTCGAGGCAGATGCGGCCGAGCTTGTCGACGTTGGGGTGGAAGATCTTGGTCAGGAAACGAATCTTGGGGGGAGTCATGGGGTAGTCCTCGGGCAGGAAGAGCTCAAGCTTGAAGACGCCGCCTGCAAACATCCAGTCAGTCATGTAAAGGCCTATGAGGCGCCAGGTCGGGGTAGACGTACCCTCATATGGTGATTGCGAAGGGCCGTGAATCTCGACATCGAAGTAGCGGAGGTTCTCCTCGTGGGGGATGGCGCTGATGCCCGGGACGCTGTGAGTAAAGTCGTATTAGTAACCGAAGACACGGACGCGGGCTTCTTCATTCGTACGGCTCGGCCATCAGACGTTCGGTCTCCTTGATGATACGCTTGGGCAACGCCATGTTGAAAGGGTGTGTGGGGGTATGTTGTATGGCTGCTGATGGAGAAACACGTCAGAGGAAGTTCCACAAGCTGTGGAAAGAGTGTTCTGAGATGTTTTACATACGTAGGAAGGCGGACGACTGCGGACTGGCGAGTGTATTTGTCGCGGCACGTTGCCGAGGGGCTGAGTCTCTGACGATGGAGGGGTACCCCAGGTGGTTTATGCGCGTTGGAAATGGTCGTACGCTTTCGAAGAGGTTGGAAAGAAGCTTTGAAATGCTTTCGTAACGCAGCAGGAGCTTCGGCAGGCAGTCGCGGTGACGGGGAGTGGCGCGGGTGTTGGTGGCGGTCTGGATGGGAATGGAGTCAACTTGGCAACCCGACGTACAGCCCCGCGCCAAAGCGAAGCAATCGCCGCCTGATAAGTCACCATGCAAAAACGCACCGGCCGTTTCTGGTCGCAGCCGAAGCGGAGCCCTTGGACGTGATGGCGCCGTCGTGATTCGATAGCGTCAAGAGGTGGGCCCTGAGTTGGGTCGCGAAGTATTATCACCGCTAATTTGGCTGACGGTGTACTTTGGGGTACTTGATGCAGGGCAAATGCGGGCCAAGGTCAATCAAGGCTGGCGCGAGATGAGAGGACCTCGGACAGGTGAGCTCAACGACACGCAGCACCACCTCTTCACTGCATCTCGACGGAAGCATCGCGCCTTTGAATACCACTACAGAAAGCCAGCCACGTCTCATGACGGTGACTTACGACCACTCGACAAACCACGCAAGACGCAGCGAGTGCACCTGGATGCTGCCGCCGCCGCGGCTCGTGTCATGATGCTGGCGTGCCTTCCACGTCCGAGTCCTGAGCTGCCCACATCATGCCGTCCTTCGACCAAGCCGACCAGCCCAAGAAGGGCAAGATCATAAAGTCGGCCTTTGACAGTGAGAGCTTCGATGCCGACGTCAGCTTCCATGTCGATGGGCTCGTCGGCTCAGCCACCATCTCACCATCGGGTCGAGATGTCGCACTGGCATCGTGAGTGCTCGTACTGACCTAAGCTGTTTTCCAATTTCCTAACTTTTCCAGTCCCGATGGCCTGGCCATCATCGATCTCGACTCGCCTTACAACCCCCCTCGCCGCCTGAGCAGCCATGGCCTGCCCTGGCTCGTCACCGACGTGCAGTGGTCACCCTTTGCCGCCCGCGACTACTGGGTCGTGTCGACCGCCAACCACCGCGCGCTTGTCTGGAACCTCAACTTGCGCGATGATTCGAGCTCCGGCGCCATTGAGCACTCCCTGCAAGGTCACAGCCGCGCCATCACTGACATTAACTTCTCCGCCCACCACCCTGACCTCTTGGCTACGTGTGCCGTCGATGGCTATGTACATTGTTGGGATCTTCGTCGCCCGAGGCAGCCGGTGTTGACATTTTGTGACTGGTTTGCCGGCGCCACCCAAGTCAAATACAACCGCCAGGACCCTCACATTATGGCCTCGTCACACGATCGATGGCTACACATTTGGGACGAGCGCAAGGCTTATGTACCTCTCAAGTCGGTCTGCGCCCACACGTCCAAGATCTACGGTCTCGACTGGAATAGGACTCGGTCGACCGGGATCGTGACCTGCTCCCTAGACAAGAGCATCAAGTTCTGGGACATTGGGAACGAAGAGGATGTCCCTGAGCGCACCATCCGTACCGACTTTCCCGTGTGGAGGGCACGGCACACACCCTTTGGTCGCGGCGTTCTAGCCATGCCCCAGAACGAGCCAGGCACCCTGTATCTGTACGACCGCCGCGTCGACACGCCCAAGCCTGCGGACGGACGGCAGCCGCCTGTTGCCACGTTCACTGGCCACGGAAACAACAAGGCCAAGGAGTTCCTCTGGAGAAGCAGGGGCGGTATCAAGGACGACGGTACGGACCACCGTGACTTCCAGCTGGTGTCCTGGGGCGAGGATAACATGCTCCGCCTGCAGCGCATTGACGCCGCCACGCTCGAAGCTGTGGGCTACAAAAAGGGGACCAAGGCCCTCAACAACATGGTTCTCACGCGCAAGGGCGCCGCCTACAAGACCTTTCGCACCGTCGAGGACGCCGTCAACAGGGACCGAAGGAGCGCCACTATGAGTGACCCCCGGCCCAGCAGCGGCGGCACTGGGTATAGGCAGAGCGCCCTGACCTTGAGCATGCGCTCGGCCTCTTCGCCCTACTCCGGCAAAGTCAACGCCTCGTGGAAGGGGCCGTCCATGAAGGCCAAGAGCTCGCACCGTCGCCTGGATAGGAGTCAGGCGCATATTGGCTGGATGAAGGGAATTACCATGACGAAGAGAAAGTCGACCTCAGCCGGCCTCAAGGGGGCCGAGAAGACGCCGAATCTGTTAAGCCCAAACTACCCCGAAGACGACAAGTGGGGTGAGCCAGACTCGATCCAGGAGGAAATCTTGCGCGTCAGCACGCAGCTGCCCAAGGTCAAGTGGGAGCACATTGACATTGACAACCTGACGCTCAATGCCTCGCTCAACGGCCCCTGGGGTGTCGATGGGGAGAGCATCTTCGTCAAGATCAAGGTCGATATTCCGACAAACTACCCAAAGTACAAGGCGCCCAAGTTCTTCGTCGAAAAGACAAGCTTCATGCCTTATGAGATACACAAGAAGATCGAGCACGAACTTCACCAGCTGGCCCATCGCTTCCTTGAGCGGCGCAAACACTGCCTGGACGTGGCCTTTAGCTACTTGTTGGGAGACGTCGACCTCGAGACAAGCACGACCTTTTTCAGCAACGTCAAGGACCTCGACGACGAGATTGTTGTTCTTTCGGACGAAAGCTCCAGCGAGGACGACGACGTTGACATACCGGCCGGGGGCTCCGCGTCCATGTCGCAGGAGCTTACCGCCAGCACAGAATTCGACAACAACAACACGCTGGCCGGTGCCAACCGGCCAAACATGCCGCCGCCGCCAAGGCTGTGCGGTGCCAGGTTTTCAAACGACGGCCGCCTTGTCTGCTTTTTCCCCAGCAAAGAGGAAAAGGCCAAGGCGCCTTTGTTTGCCCCTGCCGAGTCTCTAAAAGAAAGACCCAAGGGAGAGCCGTTCTTTGGCGGGTTCGGCAAGCTGGGCTACGACTCGTCCCCACGCAGGGATAACCACGACGACGGGTCTAGCTCCAGCAGCTCCGACTCGGACGACTCGGACACTTCCACGTCATCTGACGACTCGGAGGGAACGTCGATTCATCGCACGAGCATCTGGTATGGTCCCAGTCAGAGATTCAGGAGGACTTGGAGCGAAAACCGCTCGATACGGTCCAGCGGCGGCGGTACCGGCGTCGGCACGGGTACAGGAACCGGTTCGATGAGGAGGCGACCAGGCGGCAAGCCAAAGAACATCCTCTCGCTGCACGACATTTCCGACAAGCTCCCTGCCAAGAAGGAGCTGGCGCGCGAGTATGCCATCTTTGGCGACGGCGCGGACGTGTGTGAGCAGAACGCCGCTGTGGCAGAGAAGCACGGCCACCACGACCTTGTCAATATCTGGCGGTACCTGGCACTCCTACTGCGCAAAGACATTCCTTTGGAGCCTCTGGACCCGGAACAGGTCGGCCATTCGATTCTGGTCGTAGCCCAGCGAGCCGTCTCCGGGCACGAGAGCCGCCGAGGTGACCTTAGCGGCCGGGTCAAATGGGGAAACCATCCGCTGGCACGGGGGGTCATCGACGATCTGTTTGACTACTTTGAGCGGGCCGCGGACGTGCAGATGCTGGCCATGCTGTCGTGCATCTTTGGGGAGTCCTGGACAGCCGACGGCGTGGCCTATGCCGAGTCGCATCTGACGCAGCCGGAGACGCCCATGCCGATGAAGGCGCCAGCCTTTTCGCTCGAATACTTCCCCACGGACGCGTCGCTTTGGGCCATGAACGGGCGGAGCCACAGCAACTCGGCCATTACCACGCCGAGAACCATCCACACCCCCATTCACTATTCGGGGTCCCAATGCTCCGACGACATTCTGTGGGCGGGCGATCCGGGATCCAACTCGTACTCGTGCGGCGAGACGCCGCCAACGCGTCACCGGGACTATCTGGGCGAGGCAGGTCAGACACAGAGTCTTTCGACGTCCCCCAGCAACCGCATCATCTCACGCGTCAACTCGGGGCTGACGTCGAGCTTCGCCATCAACTTCCCGCGCACCTTTACCGCCAACACGGCTCCATCGTCTCCTCCAAATCATCCGGCGGCCAAGAAGCGGCCTAGCCCGGCCGAGACCATCCTCAGCACATTGGCGCCCAGCGCCGTAGCCAACGTCACCTGGGGCGGGTCAACCATCATGGGCGACACCGGCACAGCGCGCACGTCCATCTCGGACGACGAGATGCCTGGCGAGGACTCACTTTCACTGGTGCCCGTCGCCGTGCATGTGCACCTGGAGGACCAGACCATCTTCGATGATGACGGCTGGATGTCGACGCCGCTGCTGGAGCCCAGCCGTCAGAACATGTACGCGGGCTACCGCTACATCTACGCCGAGATACTCCACATGTGGGACCAACCCCTGGCGCGTCTCGAAATCATGAAGTTCAATGTCCTCAAGGACGTAGACGCGCTGGAGGGGGGCCATGCCGCAGCAGCTGCTGCTGCCGTATCGTCCCAGCCCCATGGGTCATCGCCCATACTCCTCGGCAAGAAGGAGCAGCTACAGTCCCTCATCACTTCGGGCCGGGGGCTGGACGTCACCGGCATGTGCCGCGTGCACGAGACACAGCTGGAGCCGCTCAAATACACGACAGCGTCGGCAGGTCATCTCGGCGGTGCTGTGGGCGTGTGCGACCGTTGCCGACATACGCAAGCGCAGCTGCTCTGCGTCTACTGCCGAGAGCCGGTCGACGCACTCTACCAGCCATGCCTGGGATGCGGCTGCGCAAGCCACGAGGGGTGTCTGGCCGAGTGGCACGCCGCGGGCGAGGAGCTTTGCCCGGCAGGCGACGAGTGCAACTGCGTGGAGGAGGCGCTGAGCGGCAAGATTGAGAGCTGGGCGGCGATTATGGCGGCCGTTCGCAAGGGCCAGCAGGCGCCGTCGCCCGCGAGCCAGCGAGGGCTCATTGGGTCGATGCTGCCGCCGCCAGCGCTCGACGGGGAGCATCCGGAGGGCGGTGACAAGGAGTGGGAGCGTGTAGATGGACACGGGGCGGCCAGCGGAGGCGGTGCCATGATGAGCGCGGCGAGGCTCAGCCTTGGAAACCGGTTGAAGAAGGCTGGGGGTGACTGGTCGAGGGCATCGAACCTGCGCCGCAAGGACGATGGGAGCGCCAATGCGAGTTGGCGTACGGGGGCGCGGTGATGAGGAGGCAAGAGGCATGCATGCCACGAGTATGAGAATATGTCTGGATAATAGTGTATGTACATGAAGCGGCGTGCATTGAGGGGCAAGCCTATCTCACTGTCTATTCCTGAGCCTCCCAACACTGCCACAGTGAGTGATTGACATGGTGGTCTGAATCTGTTGATTGGACAAGTTTCCTTTAAGATTGAGCGTGCTGGTTGACGTCATGAGAATGTGAGTCCGCGTATCGCCGGAATCGACAAAGATCGCCAGGACGCTATCGCGAGCCGTGTGCCACCTTGGCTTGAAGGTTAGGCAGCATCAGGGAGGTGGAATTGAATAGATAAATTCATCTTTCGGTTCTGTTAATCAAACAATTTGGAATAATATTAATAGAGACGTGCCTCATCACGATATTCGCACATGCTGTTTGCAACTTGAACATGCTGGACGAGGGTGAAAGCACATGCTCCCATCGCGCGTATTCTCCCTCGAATCCTCCATCTCAAAACACCCCAATCACAGTCCGCCCCTGGCCAAACAAGCCATCGCACAGGCGCCGTCTTGGCAGTGCAGAAGGATGCAAACCATCAGCCCCTGACGTAGCGACGACGATCCCCCCTTAGCGGCACACCACAATACCGCAGGGCTGACTTTAAGCATCTAAGAGGTAAACCCAGACTTCCTCTCTCTGACATGACTCTTGGACAAACAACACCCAACGCAACGACGATGCCCTCAGTATCGCGAAGCCCGCCGCTGACGGACGAGGCCCTCCATGTCGGCCCGGCGACGGACAAGCTCCGGTTGTTGAGTAGCCCGATACACCCTGAAGATGCAGAGGGGACGACGCCGGGGTTGACGAGGCCAAGTAATCCGCCGGGGGTGGAGAGGATGGGATATCGGTATAATGCGGGAGATTTTCCGTTGTTGAGAAGGAATGAGGATGCTACGAATTTGGAGGTCTTTTATGATCTATTTCTGGCTGTGGGTTTGTCTCTGAGCACGTCGTTGAATATTGCTGACAATGGACAGGCTGTATGTTTCGAGTTGCGACTTGACTTGTCTTTCCAGACTGACGGAAATGTCTAGTGCTTGAACCTGTTCAACAGGAACCAGCAGATGGAGACTATCAACGGACTTTCGGCATATGCCGGGTTCTTCTCGTACGTCTTCTCCTCTTGCTTCCCAGGATGATACTTACTTCCCAGACTTCTCTGGACGACATGGTTCCTCACGAGCGCCTACGACGTCCGCTTCGTCACTGACAGTATTTTCGAGCGGTGCTGTCGCGCCGTGCATCTCGGCGTGCTGGTCGGCTTCGTCACGGTGTCGCCCAACTTCAACCTTGCGAGACAAGACTCGCAGGTGTTCCAGACATTTAGTGCGTTCGCCTGCTCCCCAAGGCTGCCGCTTGCTAACCTTTAGGCCTCATCCTCATGGTTTCCCGAATGTGTCTCGGCGTCGAGTACGGCAGCATCGTCCTCCAGGCGTGGAAGTACAAGAAGACGAGGTGGCAGCTGGCGACCATGTCAGGGCTGAATTTTTTCAATGGCTTCGTCTACCTGGGTGTTTCCTTTCGATTCAGCCCTGATAATCCGAGGCTGTTCTTTAGCTGGTACGGTGTATGCGCGGGTAAGTCCCCCTCTCTGGGTGCACGGATAAAGTTCCCCGCTGATTTGTGCAGTCGAACTTATCACCGTCATGTTCATCGCCGTTACATACCCCATCCTCAGCTTCCAGGGCACACCCTTGATCCGTCGACTGAGCCTGCTGACCCTTATCATCTTTGGCGAGGGCATCACTGTGGCCTGCTCTAACATCACGCAAGTGATAAATGCCGAGGGCAACGGCGCCTGGAGTGAGTCGTATCCCGCAGATCGAAGAATCACCACTGACCCGTTCAGCCTCCAACACAATCGGCACCGTCACGGCATGCGTCACTATTATCTACCTCGCCTTCATGCTCTACTTTGACTCTGTCAGCCGGCTCCAACTCCCTCCATGGCACCAGCTGTCCTGGGCCATCCTCCATTTCCCGCTCCACCTCGCCCTTACGCTCTTTACCGAAGGCTGTTCGCAGTTCATCATCTTCTGGAAAGCCACCGAAGTTGAGAATGCCATAATCTACGATTGGAACAGGCTCCTGCTCGAGGCAGTGGACGAATCGACGCAGGACTTTTCTCAGCCATTCCGCGTATGGCTGGACGACTATTTCGATACAATACCGCCGATGTACCTAATGTACCGCTGGGGACTCAACGATACTCTCGATGAGATGGCTATATTTGACGGGCCTTCTCTGGATACCCTGCGCGAAGTCGTGCGCACTGGCAACGTCACGCAAATTAACCAGGCGGCAGAGGAAAACTCCATGATCAAGCAGGCTGTCTTAAGCTGGACGACCATGGCGTTTGTGATTCTGAACATTGCTTCGGCAGAGTTGGGTCTTGACTACTCCGAAGACGAGCTGCAAGCCCGGGGAGTTGTAGGTGAAGCAGCTTCCGAGGCCCTCGGCACGTTGGATACCCAGTTGGACGTCAGCTATCGGGGCTTCTTCCGTGTGAGGGTTGTGTTTCAGTACACTTTCGCCTGCAGCGGGGCTGTTATCGGATTGTTTGCCATTTTGTCTGCTATCGGAAGGCAGGAGAAGTGGACGCGGTGGGCGGTGATGAGGACGGTGATCAACTTGGTCGTCGCCGTGTGCGTCGCCTTGGTCGCTGCGTTGACGCAGATTGGGGACCTTCCCACTGCGCTGTATCTGTTGACCCCGTGGGTGTTGCCGCCGCTGGCTATTTTGTTTTTCCTGTTGTTGGTGTTGCATCACTTGCCTGAGGGGCCTTTTTCGAGGTGTCTTTCGGTCAAGAGGTGGAGGAAGTCGGAGGACAAAGGCGAGAAGGGAGAATCTGGTGGACCTGAGGGCGAGAGGGATGTCGAGTCGGCGAGTCGAGCGGGTGTACTGCCTGAGGAGAGAATCGGAGATGCTGGTGTGTCTTCGGAGGGCACGTTGGTGGTAAAGGAAGCACCAAAGACAGAGCCTTCAAGTTCAGCTCTGGGTAGCCGTGCTGGTTGAGACCTATGTTGTTGTCAGCTGGAAGCCTCATGATTAGATTGATGGGATTATGATGAAGAGGATAGCCACTTTCGGAAAGTCTGGTAGAACTCGATGCATGTCTTCAAGAGGGCAGTGCTCTTCTGGATAGGTATTGTTTACTTGATCAGGGCTGACAGGGAATGGCAGGAGCAGGAGCCTAGGCACGTGTTTTGCCTTGGGATTCTTACCGTTGCTGAATAGCAACTCCAGTGAATCTATGAAATGATGACTAGCAAAGAGCCAACTATTGTCAGCCATTCACTCTGCGCTTTCCAGCTACATCTTTTCCCTCTTACCAGCCCGACCAGTAAACCTCCTTTAGATCTGGGCAAACTTCTCCGACTTGATTCTCCGAACCTCTTTCTCTCGACTCTCCATCAACCACCAACCAAACCTCACCAGCCAGACACCACGAAAATGAAGTCCCTTGCTTTGCTTCCCCTTCTGGGCTTTTCCCTTGGCCTCGCCATCGATAAGAGCGCCGGAGCTATCCCCAACACTGACACCTCGTCTTCCCCTTTGTATGTGGCTCGTCCCCAAATATTTCGACATGTACTGACTTCACATATAGCCTCAGGCCAGCCGACCCCTGGTACTTCAATACCATCAGGCCCAAGCCCATCAGTCCTGAGTCGTACACACAAATCGACAACCTCAAGTACACCTTTGGCCCCGATCACCAGCCTCTATCAGCCTTCGACATGACGGCCGCAGACATCACCACTCCCAATCCCAGCTTCTCCTCGTCCCAGCTTGCCTCCGCCCTCGGACTCGCCTCCGACGACGATCCCTTTGAGAGCAACTACGTTTGCCGCGGCGAAGGCCACTGGGCTTCCCACCACGCCACCTTCCAGTGCCGTGAGTGGCTCGCCAGCCGCACCTTTGACCATTGGCGCGTCAAGAACGGCAGCCCCATCGACCTCTGCACCGTCACGGACGGAAATGGTGAGATTATCGCCCGTATCGCTGCCGAAACCAACAGCAAGGAGTACGTCAACGTTCAGTCTGCCGTGGCGGCACTTGCTGTGCAGGGGATTGTCGACAAGTGTGGTTGGTGCACTGAGAAGGTGTGCCGCACTGGAGGAACAAACGACCTCACGGGATATTTCGACTACAAGGTCCATGTCTTTGCTCCCAAGACGTA
Source organism: Plectosphaerella sp. P0831 (assembly GCA_014635975.1). Classification (NCBI taxonomy): domain Eukaryota; kingdom Fungi; phylum Ascomycota; class Sordariomycetes; order Glomerellales; family Plectosphaerellaceae; genus Plectosphaerella; species Plectosphaerella sp. P0831. Next base: position 31,931 of record JACAFV010000197.1, on the reverse strand, counting down.
CCTGGAGGGAGATGATTAGGAAGTACGAGAGTGGAGGAACTTCAGGAGTTTGACAATGCCGGCCTGCTATGGGGCCGATGAATAATAGGTGAAGCTGCTGGCTCGGAAATACATCGCGGAATCTGATGCCTCCCAGGACCCTGAAAGCTACCTGAACATTGTTGTGATGGCCGATGTGACCCTGCGATGCCGTCGGCAACTCCTCACTACACACAAGCTAAGCTTCAGCTCCCGCTCCATGCCGCCTTGCCGTGCTGCTGCTACTAGAGCAAGTCGCCATCATTGCGCAATGACGAGCGGACGCCCTCCGACGGCCATCCTCCCCGCGACAAGTCCAACCGCCACCCCCGCAGAGGCGCGGAGTTGGGGGGCTGCTTGTAAATACAATAGGTACGGGGGGTTCCCGCGGATCGATCACGCCACCGCCATGCTGCATGAGGTGCTGTAGCACTAGGGCACCAGCACCCACCATCACCAGCCATCGGAGGATAAAAGCGCAGTGCATCGCAGGCGGCAGGAGGCAACAGTCGATTGACGAAAGTCGAAAAACGCCCGCTCCGAGTCCATCATTGCCTGTTGTCCTCTGTTCATCCTCACCATACCGCGATCCTCTGCCCATCTCACCCCTTTCAGCCTTCAACCTCCCAGTATCTTACCCTTACTCCTTGTGTCAATATGGCCGCCGCCGCAGTCCTCTCACCCGTTTCTCTGCCCCCTCCCCCCGAGACCCCGGCCTTTGCCGCCACGCCCCCAGCCCGTCCGCCCCCTGGCCAGCCTGATATTAGCTACCACCCAGACTGGCACAAGTACCAGGCCCGCGCAGCCCGCCGCGCCAAGCTCGACAACCTCCCCAAGACGGTGCCCAAGGGCTTCCCGACGGAGCTTCGGGGTGACCTTGTTTGGGAGGGCGAGACTCTCGCAGAGACCTATGACTGGACCTACGTATTGTCCGCCACGCAGCTCGAAGAGATCGACCATGCCCTCGCCCATTTCAGATGTAAGTCTCCCGGCATTTGCCACCAACCTTCTGATATCAAAATCAACATCCATTGGCGCACCGATGTTAACATCCCCCCCAGCCCTAAACCTATCCCTGGGCCACGTCTCTGCAGACACCTTCCCACTGCCGACCCTGCGCCCAGAGCTGCGCCGTCTATCAGGCGAGCTGCACTCTGGCCACGGCTTCTTCGTGCTGCGTGGGCTGCAGGTCGACCGGTACTCCCGCGAAGACAACATCATCATCTACACGGGTGTGTCGTCGCACGTGGCATCCATCCGCGGACGCCAAGACTCGCGCTACCAGGGTCGCGATGCCGATGTTGTTGTCACTCACATCAAGGACCTGACCGTCTCGGACCCGAATAAGAAGGGCGAAATTGGCAGTCCTGCTTACACGGCTGATAAGCAGGTGTTCCACACCGATGCCGGCAACATCATCTCGCTCTTTGCTCTGTCAACGGCGGCTGATGGAGGTGCCAGCCGTCTTGCGAGCACGTGGCGGGTCTATAACCATCTTGCCGCCACCAGGCCGGACCTGATTCACACGCTCAGCGAGAACTGGGATGTTGAGAAGTGAGGCTTCTGCACCCAAGATGAGAATAAGGCGCTAACAGTGTGCAGCTTCGCCAAGGCCCAGGGCGACCAGGACCGCTTCATCAGTCGTCCGCTGCTCTACCACCAGCCCGCCACGGACTCTGCCCCTGAGCGCATCGTCCTGCAGTACGCACGACGGTATTTTGTCGGTTTTGGCGCGCTGCCGCGAAGCTCCGACATCCCGCCCATCACCGAGGCGCAGGCCGAGGCGCTGGACGCGCTGCATTTCCTGGGCGAGCGGTTCAGCGTGTCGACCAACTTTGAAAAGGGCGACATTCAGTATGTGAACAACACGGGTATCTTCCATGCCCGTGACGGGTTCACCGATACGCCGGAGAAGCAGTAAGTCTGACGTTGTAGAGAGGCAGAGACATGTGCTGACATGAACTTGCTAGACGACACCTGTTGCGCTTGTGGCTCCGGGACCCTGAGAACTCGTGGGAGACACCAGCAGCTCTGGAGGATAGGTGGCGCTCTGTCTATGGGAGTGTGACGCCCGAATCGCAGGCGTTCCCGCTGGAGCCCTATATTCGCAGTGAGAGTAACAAGGAGGCGGCGAAGAAGTAGTGGACGTGCCGATCCGGCTCGTGGCGGACCCTACGAAGCTAGGAGTTATGCATACCAGTATCATAGTCATGTTCATTTGGTTGGAACCCATCTGTCTGACCTGCAACCCCCGTAGATCGTGACATTTGTTCCCCACGAGGCGCCATCGGCAGGCCAAGGCTGCAGTGGTACGGCGGAGGCAAGGCAGGCAGACAGGCCAGGCGCGATCTTCCGAGAGGATCAAGTCCACGGACAGTCCGAAGTGTGCATTAGCCGCACCGCCGTTGGTTCTCGATCGCCACCCTGGCCCTGGGAGAACCATCACCGTGGGTCAACAGGGCGACGAAGCCTGGTATGTGTGTGTAGCAATAGAAGCCAAGGATCGCGACGCCCGTATAGCTGACGGTGGTGTGCAGGCTGTCAGATTTTTTCCACTGCAAACTGTTGCAAACCCCCTGTCGTCAGACAAAGAACAGGCGAGGGAATGGGAACCTTGGGGTGTGGCCTGGGACATCAGGCGACTCGCGTGGGCTTGGGAGGCCACAAGGGGAAGCTGATGGCGATGGTGCAAGTGTATTAGGGAATCACGAAGCATCCCCGTCAGCACCATATCCAGACGACGTCGGGCGGCGGGAGGGGCCAAGGGGGACAAAAGGAGGCGATGGTTGGTGTCGGGAGAAGGTGATGGATGGGCCCCGGACAGGGAGTATGATTTGACGGGCCGCCAAGATGCAAAGGAGACCCAGTGATTCCCGTCGTGGGACCAGGGGGAGAAAGTGCTGGGCGAGTCAGGTCTTGGCTAGGCCGCGAGACGGCACTCTATTTGGTNGGGGGGGGGGGGGGGGGGGGGGGGGGGGGCGCCTGGCTTGCCTACCACTGGCTTACCACTGGCTCGTCGAGTTACACCGAGCGGCGTGGGGAGGTCGGTGGGCGCGCGGGGGTCGGTTCGTGGAAGGGAGAGCTTCAGGGATGACCATGGGGAGAGATGAGCTGCTTGACTCTGTTTGCTTCACCGGCAAAACCCGGGCACCGGACTCCGACCGCCAGAGTCAGTAGCGTTGTGCGCCGTCTCTTTCGGAAGCACTGGAAGGAGGAAGTTTTTGGAAGAAGTCAAGTTGAACATGGACATGAAGCTCTTCGCGACATTCACGCCCGAGCAATCTATGTATGCACGGGCACAGCATACCACCTCCCCCTCGACACCTTGATTGTAACCATCCATCTCCTACAAGCGCCCGTACCACTCTGCTCTAAATCACACCCCGGCCTCCTCCCCAAAAAAGAAGCCGACTAGAAGCGATGCCTCCCGCAACGCCTCCTCGTCCTCCCCGACCGCCACCATCTTCCCTCGCCCCGATTGGACCCTTGCACCAAGAAGCAAAAGACAGACCAGACCGGGACATGGGGGGAAAGGCAGTCAGGCTGCTTCTGCTCTGCCGCTGCGACGCTGCGCGCGTTGGTGCTCCTGCTCTGCCGCGCCATGATCGCCAGGATGACGTGCTTCTTGGCCCGTCTAAGTCGGGAAGGTCGAGCGTCGACGACCCTGCTCATCCGCACACCTCTGCTGCATCTCGGCCGCTCCTAGGATGATTGTGCCATCCGGCCAGACGAGTTCGCATTGGGTCTTGGAGGGGTGTCCCGGGGGACGTTGGCAGGCAAGCCCAAACCAGGAGGCGAATCCTCTCGTATCACACGTTTGCCCTCTTCGTTGGAGTCGCGCAAGCAGGCCGGCCCCCGTGTCGCATTTTCATAAAGAGGTCCCCGAGCTGCCACCGCCAGATCTCCCTCTTCTTTCTCTCTTCAGTGTGCCTCGCCCCCTCACCCGTGGTGTCTCAAGATCCATCTACTCGTCTTTGCACGTGGTCCTCCCACACCGACAACGTCCTTTATTCTTCAAAGACACACACAATGGGCTTCCTCGACAGGATCAGGCCTGACGCCAGGCCCGAGGTCGCGCCTGAGAGCCGCGAGTACCACTCGGACAGCGAGGCGTCCGTCATCCAGGACGGAAAGCTTCAGTACGTCCGCGCCGTTGGCGGCAATGGTGCCTCGGGATACCAGGAGGCTGTCGGCGCCCCTGTTGAGGTCAAGTCGCCTCTGGGCTACAGCGTCAACTGGATCGCCGTCATCTTCCTCAATGTCAACATGATGATTGGCACCGGTATCTTCTCGACGCGTGAGTTGTCCTCTATGCTGAGCAGAACTCCAACAGCATGCTGACTTCCCCAGCCGGCACCATTCTCTCTCGCACTGGTAGTGTCGGTCTTGCCCTGATCTACTGGGTCATCGGCTTCCTGTTCGCCATCGCAGGCTTTGGCGTCTACCTCGAGCTCACCTCTTACTTCCCCACGCGCTCCGGCTCCGAGGTCGTGTGGCTCGAGCAGTCCTACCCCCGCCCCAAGCACTTCTTCCCCGTCGCCTACGCCGTCCAGTCCGTCCTGCTCTCCTTCAGCAGCAGCAACGCCATCGTCCTGTCCGACTACCTGTTCCGCATCGCCGGCGTTAAGCCCACCCCCTGGGAGACAAAGGGCGTGGCCGTCGCTGCCTACACCCTGGCCGTCATCTTCGTGATCGCCAACAACAAGTTCTCCCTCTGGCTGTCCAACATCATCGGCGCCATGAAGCTGATCCTGCTCACCTTCATCTCCATCTCTGGCTTTGTCATCCTCGGCGGCCACGTTAAGCGCGTCCCCAACCCCGGCGCAAACTTCAACAACGCCTTCCAGGGAACCACCGACTCGGGCTACGACCTGTCCCAGGCTATGGTCAATATCATCTTTGCCTACACTGGCTGGGCCAACGCCTTTAACATGGCCAACGAGATCAAGAACCCCATCCCCACCCTGAAGAAGAACGGCGCCAGCTCGCTCCTTATCGTCTTCGTCCTCTACTTCCTCACAAACATTGCCTACTTTGCCACCGTCGACAAAAACGAGTTTGCTACTGCCGGCACCACCGCCGCGGGCATTTTCTTCAGGACCGCCTTTGGCACGACTGCCGAAAAGGCCCTCAACTTCTGCGTCCTCCTCTCCTCCTTTGGCAACCTGCTCGTCGTCCTCATCGGCCAGTCCCGCCAGATTCGCGAGATTGGACGCCAGGGTGTCCTCCCCTTCACCGAGTTCTGGGTCTCGACCAAGCCCTTTGGCACCCCCATCGGCCCCTACCTGCTCAAGTGGGCGTTCACCTTTGTCATGATCGTCGCGCCCCCCGCCGGCGACGCGTTCCAGTTCATCATCTCGCTCAAGACGTACCCCGACGCCATCTTCCACGTGGCCCTCGCCATCGGCGTCTTCCTCATCCGCCACCGTCGCGCCCGTTCCGGCACCCCGGCCTCCGAGTTCCGCGCTTGGCTCATCCTCGTCGTCTTCTACCTGCTCATCCAGGCGTACCTCCTCATCATGCCCTGGTTCCCTCCCAAGACGGGTATCTACGGCGGCAGCGTCAGCTTCTTCTACGCGACGTACTGCCTGGTCGGCATCGCCATCCTGGTTGTGTGCGGCGCCTACTACTACTTCTGGATGACTCTCCTCCCCAAGTGGAAGGACTACACCATCCGCTCGCAGGTTCTCGACGTCGACGGCGACAGCGGCGCCAACACCCACCGCCTCGTCCGCGTCCCCAATGCCGAGCTCCCCGAGTGGGATGCCACGCATGACGAGCAGGGCCGTCTCCGCCGCAGGCGCGTCAACGGCGTGCTGTCCGAGGACCAGTCGCCCGAGTACGAGGAGAAGCACGTCAGCCCCAGCGAGAGCATCTCCAAGGTCTAGGCTGTCGACTGTGCCCAGGCGGCTGACAAGGTGCTGCGCGCCGCCTGTCGCCGGTCATTTCCGGAGGATCCCTTTCGCGGTCGAATACCCTAATTGCTTTTGCGAATGGAACAAGTTGATCCGTTTTGTCCAAGGTGTTGTGATGTCGCGTGTGGTAATGGAAGTGACGTTGAATTTGGCTGCCGTTCCCTGATTCCCTAATAGGCCATGTGGCGGCCCCCAAATAGGGTATGTGGCGGTCGCTAAGAGATCTGCCGGGTGCACTAACAAGCCCTGTAAAAAAAGCCAGCCAAGACCGCCACGGGCCCGCATCTAGAGGTGTTCCAGGCGGTCGGTCCACTGGGAGCTCCTTTCGTAACGATTACGTTAGAGACGTGCAAGATCCATGTGCATGCATCGCCTTGCGTCTTGCCACGGGTTGATTCTTATTTAGACGTTAATGATAGGAGAGATCGTGGGGACGTTCAGACTGACTTGTTTGACCCCGTTGCTTACGTCGGGAATTGGAGCTGCATGTATGACTTGCCCAGGCTGCCCGGGGACCAGCCGCAGGAGTTGCAACTTGGACTCTGCAGGAAACCAAACTGGCATCCAACAAGCGTGAATGGTTTAGTGGTAAAATTCTCCGTTGCCATCGGGGAGCCCAGGGTTCGATTCCCTGTTCACGCAGGATATTTTCTTTTGGATGTTTGGACTTTTGGCTGGGTGGTTGGATGGCTGGAGTAGCATCATGATGGGCAGGGGATGCTGCAAATGGTGACAATACTGCTTTGTTCTTTTTTTCGACTTCCGCGCGATCTGTCTATTCAGAAGATTAGGGCTTGCTGTCAATTGGAGCAAGTTACTTGGCGCCACTAATTGTCACGAGGCATCATCGATTGCGAGTGGCATCAAAATGTCAGTCTCAGAATAGGAGGCCCTAGAAACACCAAAGGCCCCCATCTTCGAGCTCCAGAACACATGTGTGACCTTTGCGACCCTGTACAACGCATCGCAAAATCCGGGAGCCTCGCCACCTCGCCCTTCGAGTTCTCGCGATCACTTGTCGCGCTGTCTCATCCGGCGGCCAAGCTGATGCGGGGCACGCAGACCGGGATGACACAGGCCACCTCGCCGCAACAGGAAGACGTGGTTCTCGTTGCCCCGCGATGCGTGGTGAGCGAAATTACCCCGCCATCAATGGAGGGGCGAAAGGGAAAAAAAAGAACGAGAAGAACGGTGGCCACGGCCAGGCCACGACCACAGAGGCTGATCAGGGGGCGGGTGTTCCACCTTGCGCATGCAATCGGGTGGCGACTCGATATGTCGGGTTCCGACGTGCCTCTTCAAGCTTCTTTCTCCGCCCGCCGTTGAGCGCTTTGCTCGCGGATGGATGCGCCTTCTTGAGACGTGGTCCTTCGTTAGGCGCCGGGAAAGGCAGGTTGGGCACACACATCAGCGGATATCTACGTCTCCTTGGGTCTCCTCGCGGAAATTCTGTCGAGGGAGAGAGAAAGAAAGAAGTAGGGCTAGGCCCAGCCCCCTCAGAGGGTGTGGTGCGATGCGGCATAACCGGCCACACACTGCCCTCGCCGGTGACTCCCCCCTTCCAGGCATCACCAGGCGTCGTTGTTGAGATAAGACGATTCACAGTTTCATCACGAGGCAGGGGCTAGCTATCCCTGTCTGCTCGATTTTTATTTTTTCCTTGGGCGCCTACGGGCCAAGGTCTCCATCGCGGCCGAACGTGTTCCAGTTTCCGTGGAAACGCAGAGAGAGGGGGGGGACACCCCGCCAGCTTGCTGCTGCTGCTGCTGCTTGCTGCGCCCGTGCGTTTTCTGCCCCTCCATTGATGACGGCAGCCGAAGGAGCGGGCCAGGGCAGCAAGGGTACGCCAGGACGCACAATCGCCGGCTCAAAATATGCGAAAATGGTCTGCAGGAGGGGAGGGGGTGCAAACGAGATGCGGGCGGCCTTGGCCGGCCTGACATCACTGGTGGCCCACACCCCTGCACATCCGAGCCGCCTTTTTCTGCCAGTGGGAAGGGGACTGGCCTGTCCGGAGTGGAAGGGCAGTCCGTTGGCCTCTCTTTTCTTTCTCGAGGAGGTGGTCTTTCGCCGGTGGCGGTTTGGCGGTCAAGTCAAGACGCGCCCGTGGTGGGGCGGCGGGCGCGCCGCCCGCCCCAGGTCTCCACGCCCGCCACGAGTAGCCTGAGGTACCTTGGCGCGTGGAAGAATGCCGACAACGAGGTGGGCACGAGAGGTGGTTTGGGATTTTTCAAAGAGTGATGTCTGAGTGCCGAGATAGATGTGACTACTGACGATGAGAGCACGGTCAAGGTGGCACTGTCTCTGACTGGAGGCGCCAGAGGCTTGATGGCAAGAAGAGTGCCTGAAGAGTGGCGGCATTGCTCGTCAACCCGCTGAAGACGACGATACAATTAAGAGGTTGATCCAGTGAAGAGGTCGATCCAGGCCGTTGAAGCTGATGATCCAGAGTAGAGGACGAACCTCACGGGAGGCTCAACCACCTAGCCGATCGAACTTGTGATTTGAACCCGTCATGAAAGACCTCCGTTTGCTCTGTCTATCGCACTCGTCACGGCTTGAAAATCTGGAATTTGGGCTGATTCTGCCCGAGCCAGCGGGCATGGAGGGGTTGCTTTGCACCCCCTGCATGGAGGGGCTATCAACATTTAATTCTCACTACAAACGCCGTCGCTCTGCGATCATCAAGTGCCACCTTGAGGCAAAGTGAGGCTCTGAAGAAACATACATCACGGGCGATTCAAATGCACTGGAAGCTGCCGTGTCTGGGCCATCCAAAACATCACTCGTGGCCGACCCAAAAACGGAGGCGACGCGCGCATGGAGGGGCAGCCTGAACCGGACCCCACCATTTTGAGGCCGCAACGCAAGTGAATTTGATGTTTTGAACCCAGGCCGCGGCCGATTAGCCCCACCACCCTTTACGCGTCCAATCAGCCCGTGCCGCCACCCCGCCGCGCCGCCTGAAAAATCTGCTGCCCCTCCGTACCCCTCCCTAAGCCTTTTCCCGGTTCCCTTCAAAAGAGCGAAACTCCCCTCACCACCCGCAACCCAAACTCTCTCTCTCTCTTCGTCCGCATACCGTAGTCTACAAGCGACTCATCTGCTACAGTAAGACTCCCATCCCCAATAGCCTCTCTTATCATCGGTTCCATTTCGGCTGGTCAATCTTCGTCGACTTTTCGATTCCAATCGCGACGTCATCGCCGGCCCCGCCCGGCGCCGCAATCGGCCCCGCCTCTGCTCAGGGGCTTCTCCGACGTTCACCATCTGCCTCCGACGACCACCGACGCGCTTCCATTGATCGATCAACTGCTTCCGTTCGTTTTCATCACTGTATCGTTCACTGTTGCTAACGTTGTCGTCTGATAGCAAAACTTCGATCTCACGATCCCCCGAACCAAACACCCTCACATCCAACCTTCACAACCGCCAAAATGGGCAAGGAGGACAAGGTTTGTACACATCTACACCCTCTTTATTGCCTACTTGGGCTAAAATTTTCGCCAAGAGCCACATCAACGTCGTCGTTATCGGCCACGTCGATTCCGGCAAGTCGACCACCACTGGTCACCTGATCTACCAGTGCGGTGGTATCGACAAGCGTACCGTGAGTTCTCCCAAAAGCCTCATCTCGAGGACCCCCGGCCCCGCGCCAACGACGCTAACCGCATCGACAACAGATCGAGAAGTTCGAGAAGGAGGCCGCCGAGCTCGGCAAGGGCTCCTTCAAGTACGCCTGGGTCCTTGACAAGCTCAAGGCCGAGCGTGAGCGCGGTATCACCATCGACATCGCCCTCTGGAAGTTCGAGACTCCCAAGTACTATGTCACCGTCATTGGTATGTCGCTTTGCCACTCACTCACCTTGATCCTCTCACTGACCCTCCCCCAGACGCCCCCGGCCACCGTGATTTCATCAAGAACATGATCACTGGTACTTCCCAGGCCGACTGCGCCATTCTCATCATCGCCGCCGGCACTGGTGAGTTCGAGGCTGGTATCTCCAAGGATGGCCAGACTCGTGAGCACGCCCTGCTTGCCTACACCCTGGGTGTCAAGCAGCTCATCGTCGCCATCAACAAGATGGACACCGCCAAGTGGTCCGAGGACCGCTTCAACGAGATCATCAAGGAGACCTCCAACTTCATCAAGAAGGTCGGCTACAACCCCAAGACTGTTGCCTTCGTCCCCATCTCCGGCTTCAACGGCGACAACATGCTCGCCCCCTCCACCAACTGCCCCTGGTACAAGGGATGGGAGAAGGAGGGCGCCAAGGGTGCCAAGATCACTGGCAAGACTCTCCTCGAGGCCATTGACTCCATCATCCTCCCCCAGCGTCCCACCGACAAGCCCCTCCGTCTTCCCCTCCAGGATGTCTACAAGATCGGCGGTATTGGAACTGTGCCCGTCGGCCGTATCGAGACTGGTGTCCTGAAGCCCGGCATGGTCGTCACCTTCGCCCCCGCCAACGTCACCACTGAAGTCAAGTCCGTCGAGATGCACCACGAGCAGCTCACCGAGGGTGTCCCCGGTGACAACGTTGGATTCAACGTCAAGAACGTCTCCGTCAAGGAGATCCGTCGTGGCAACGTTGCCGGCGACTCCAAGAACGACCCCCCCGTCGGTGCCGCCAACTTCACCGCCCAGGTCATCGTCCTCAACCACCCCGGTCAGGTCGGCGCCGGATACGCCCCCGTTCTCGACTGCCACACCGCCCACATTGCCTGCAAGTTCGCCGAGCTTCTTGAGAAGATCGACCGCCGTACCGGCAAGGCCACCGAGACCAACCCCAAGTTCATCAAGTCTGGTGACGCCGCCATCGTCAAGATGATTCCCTCCAAGCCCATGTGCGTTGAGGCCTTCACTGACTACCCTCCCCTGGGCCGCTTCGCCGTCCGCGACATGCGCCAGACCGTCGCCGTCGGTGTCATCAAGGCCGTCGACAAGACCCAGGCCGCCGGTGGCAAGGTCACCAAGTCTGCCGCCAAGGCCACCAAGAAGTAAACGTTTCTTTCATCACCGCGATGAAAAGAATGTCTACGAATCTTGGACCTGGAAGCAGTTCTATGACCTCACGAATCTCCTTGCTTTGAGAGGAGGACTCGGTTTTTGGAAGGGACCACAGTTATGAGGAAAAGAATCGGGCGTCTGTTCGGACAGATATCCCCATGATGTGTCACTACGAGAGATAGAGTCCCCAAAAAAGTGATTCCCCAAAACATGTCCTTTGCCGCTGTGATGATTTGACTTGTGTGTTTAGCCACTGTGATGATTTGTCTCGTAATTTATTGCTGAAGAGGCTGCGGAGCTGGGTGGCGGCAAGGCTGAGCGACCGGAAGCAAAGGCTGTGGACATGGCGATATTTTTGCAGCCAAATTTTGCTGGTAGAATCGCTGGGGTAGGTAGCCCCGGGTGCGGGGGAGAAGGCTCATGTCACGTCACTCTTTATGTTGCTACGGTTCATGAGAGACATCACAAAATGTTGGCGACATGACAAGGTTCGTCGTGACAGGATTGCCCCAGCGAAATCAGGTGAAGATGCTTCATGAAAAGCAATTCAGAGAACAGTTCCGTGCCATGCCCATTTTCCAAATTGTTCCGCCCATGTGGAATGGCCTGTCTTTGCGGTGGCTAGGCTGACGAGGCTGGCGGTGTAATTTCGCGTGGTTCAACCATTTCTTTAAACACCGATTGAAGAGAGACTTGTGATGCAAGATCAATTCCTAAATTGTACGGCTTATGATGCAACGGTGAGGCTGGCGAGGCTGACGATGTAATTTGGCGCGATTGGGCCAATTCTTCAAGCATCAGTTGAATGGGCAGATGGAATGCAAAATCAATTCTAGATTGTACGGCTTATGATGCAATGGCTAGACTACAGGTATCTTACAACTGTCCGGTGAGACAGTGCTACATTTATTGCCGCGGGTCCAAATCTTGCGGCTCCTTGCTCTGCGACTCCGTGTTCTGCGACTCGTTGCTCTGGGACTCGGTGCTCTGGGACTCGATGCTCTGCGACTCTGTGCCCTCCAACTCGATATCTGCCAGCTCGGAATCTTCCGCCTCGGCCTCAAAGTACTCTTCCACAAAATCAAGCTCTTCCTCGCCGTGCGGCTCCAGACCCTGAGGGCCGTCACCCCAGCGGACGAGTTGGCTGTCGGCAAGAGACACCGCCAAGTCGAGGTAGCGCTGACGGTGGTCCACCTCGTCAACATCAGGCGTCATGCTGAGAGAAAGCTCGGCACGACGGCCGCCGTGGAGACCAGCCTCTATGCTCGAGTATTTGAGGCTGTGGCCCTGGTAGGGGAATTGTGCGGCGCGGCAGACCTCGAGGCCGAGGAACTCGAGGGTCGTGGACGACTCATCATTCTCGGCGGGCGATAGTGGGAGGCTGGCAGTGGGCATGCTCAGAGTTGCCGGGGCGCGGAGCTGGCCGGTCGAGATGTCGAGGTCAGACGCATCGATGAATTCGCGGAGGGCCGGGATGGACTCGGGGTCGCGCAGGGCTGACGAAGCAAGGCGGGTGACGCGCAGGTCGACGGGGCGGTCGGGGAGGATAATGTCAGAGTGTATCGTCTCGAAGACTGCCCGTGCCGAGACGCGTGGGCTGGAATCCCACGTGAGGATGCCGTCTTCGGGAATGGTCTCGGGAACTTCGAGGTGGAGCTCGACGGTGAAGCGGGCTGCGGCGTCGGGGTTGAGTTTGACGACGCCCTCGTCGACGGTGAGCAGGGGCGTTGTTGTGTGGTCGGGTCCGGCGGCGAAGCGCAGAACAATGGTGGTTGTCGAGGAGTCTTCCGACAGGAGGGCGTCGAGAGAGGCGAGGCCGCTGGGAGGCGGGACCACGGCAGTGAGTGAGTGGGCAGCAGGTTCGTTGCCAGAAAGCGACGCGATGACCTGCTCGGCGGTGGCTTCGCCCTTGGGCGCTTCAAATAGCACATGGCCAAAGGTGGTCGAGACGGACGTCTTCGATGGGGTCCAGAGAGCTTCCTCCACAGAGGGTGCTGCCTCGAATGAACCCGCAAGGGCAGGGACAGAACTTGCGTTGGCCTCCAGAGGGCTCGCAGCATCCTCGCCCTCGCGGTGGACGGGCAAAACCCAGCGTGCCCAGCTCTTTTGCCTATCCATCCACGGCAGCTTCTCCTCGTGGCGGGTATCGAGATCCATGCGGCCGCCAATCGCCCGCGGCACGACGACGGTACTCTCGGGCTTCGCATGGGCGGTGTACAGCAGGCGCCAGACGGTGTGGCCCATTTGTTCAAGTTTGTCTTCTCCAACGGGGGCATTGCGCTGCACCCACATGATGCGAGCCTGGAACAGGTCAGTACTTCCCATAGAAACAGGCCAGACATGGCGTACCTGGGCAACGGCTCGGTCTCCCGCTTTTTCCACCGCGAAGGCGGTGTTGGTCAGGCTGCACAGCTGGCTGAGAACCGCCCTTACGGCTGTGAAAGCCCCCCTATTTGCGCCATCATCCGCGGCCAGGAGGGCGACTGGCTCGTTTCCGACATTTTCCGTCATGCGCTCAATCTCGTTGATGATGGTCTCGACAATGGTCCTGCGGGCAAAGATGCTCAGAAGCTTCGTCTCGGGGACATAAGTGAGAGACTCTCCGGGCTGAAGGTACTCGGCCCTCAGAGTCGACAGACGCTCGTTTCGCCCCCCTTCAAAGTTGTCAGTAAAAACTACCCACACGTCGCAACGGACATGGACATACCTCCGGCGCTCAGGACAACGGCAACCGCCGGGTGCTTGACCTGGACCTCCATGACGCTGAGACCCTCAACGCGCTCCCAAATGTCGAGGTGCCACTGTTCCATCATCAGATGCAGCGCCCTGCGGGCCTTTGGATGCATGTCGGCAGTGACTTCCAGCTTCTGCACGGGGCGAATGGCGTAGTTGCTGATCATCCAAGGCCGACGCGGCCTCGAAGCCCCAGCCGGCAGTGGCTTCGAATCCTTTGCCTTCTTGCGCGCTTTGACGATATAATCGGAGAGCTGGCGGTTCGTGAAACCCTCGCAGAGATTGTGGTGCAGCGCCCAGAACTCGTCGCCCCGGATGAGGCCTGCTGACGGGCGTAGCTCCTCAATGTTCTCAAAAGCTTCCTCAGGCGACGGCTCGCCCTCGGCGGCCTCCAGGAAGGCTTGTATTTCGGCGGCAGCGCGGTCCGGGTTTGTTTCGATTACTGGGCCTTCCTCAATCTGTCTGCGAGGCTTCGACAGCATATCGTCACGCATGACGATGGTGTGGGCGGCTTGGCCGAGCATGTTGATGCTGATGTTCTCGGGCTGCAGCACGACACGGCGCGATCCGACGCGATCTCTCCGACCCCTTTGCTTGGGTTTCTCCTGCGGCTTCTCATGGGAGACTTCGGTGGTATGTTCGGACTGGGCGTTGTCTTTGCGAGTACGACGGGGTGGCCTTTCGGATTGGGCGTCTGACTCTGTCGGGCGTTCACTCGTGGGCTCCTCGTGGTCGACATTCTTTCTCGGATGTCCTCTACCTCTACGAGGCTTCACGTCTAAAGGTTCCTTCTCCGTCGATTCGGAGGCGGTCTTGATGCGATCCCAGACCGCGTCGAAGCTGTACGGGCGCGCATATCGGGGGTGTATCGTCAGGGGTTGTCGGAGCTGGAAGACGGAGCCGGGGCGTGGCCCGCTAAGGAGCCTCGATTGGCATTGTAGACAGACTCTCCCGGCCTGGGCGAGTCTGGAGGTCATTGGAAAGGGGACAAGGCACAGAAGGGCTGTACCCCAGATTTCATGGTGTTCTGTCGCGACAGAGGCTATCCCGAGCAAGGGTCTCGAAATTTTGCGACGGACGGCATCCGGGCGCGATAAGATAAGGGACTTTCGGTCGGGTCGGGTTGGTCCCCACACCCTCAACGCGCGACGCGGTAGATCACAGTTGACCTCGGCGTGGGAAACTTGCGCAAAGGTGCATTGAACGAAGAAATCCGCCAATTTCAGATCATTCAAGAGTCAGAATGCCTCCGCCAAACAGGAGAAGACGCGAAGTACGAAGCTCTTTCCCGTTGTGCAACTCGCGCTAACCGCAACACCCAGGGCGCCGACGACGAAGATGAAGCCGCGAGGCCCCGCCGGCGGCCGGCCCTGGACAGCGACGAGGAACGAGACATGGAGCATGGGATGCCAATGGATTCCGAGCCGACTGAAGACGACCAGCTCGCCAAGAAATTGATCCGCTACGCAATGGCGTGCGACTATGCGCGGGTGGCTATACGGCGAGATGGCATCAAGGATAAGGGTAGGCAGGGCCACTTCCTCAAGGCAAACACCGCTGATTCGGATCGCAGTGCTGGGCGAACATGGCAGAGCCTTCCAGCGGGTTCTCAAGAAGGCACAGGAGCAGCTGCGCACAATATGGGGCATGGAGCTGCGCGAGCTTCCCGTCAGGGAGAAGCACTCTCTGGAGGACAAGCGCAGAGGTATGTTGAAGAGCAGTGCGACGAGACAGGACACAGAGCTGATCATCGCAGCCATCAAATCACAATCACAGATGAAATCCAGCAGCGGCGTATATGTCCTATCAACGACCCTCCCCGACAAATACCGATCAGCCTCCATCATCGGCCCTTCCAGAGCACCCAACCAAGAGAACGAGGCGGCCTATGTCGCATTCTACACCATGATCATTACCCTGATCTTCCTCAACGGCGGCGAGCTGAGCGACCCCAAGCTGCGACGGTACCTGCACCGGCTCAACGCCGAGACATATCTTCTCGCGGAACCGACGGAGGAGGTGCTCAAGCGGATGCAGGTGCAGGGCTACCTCATCCGGCAGGTCCAGCGCGACGCGGCAAGCCAGTTGCAGGACGGCACCGAGAACGTGGTGTGGTACGTGGGCCAGAGGGGCCATGAAGAGGTGGGCATCGACGGCGCGAGCGGGCTGGCGCGCGAGGTCTGGGGCGAGCAGGATGATGAGGCCGAGGCGGAGGAGCTGGAGAAGCGGATTGGCGCAAGCTTTGGCGTGGTGCGCGTGCCGGTACAGAATGGGGCCGCTGCCTCAGAGGCGGGCGAGAATGATACGCCGGTCGCAGGGCCATCTGGCACGAATGGGCGACGGCGGACGCGAGGACAGGTCCAGGAAGAGGACGAGTAGCGATGGGTGGCCCAGGTCGTACATTATTCCACAGCGCAAGCCGGACGATATCTCAATGTTGATGAATTTTGCAACGCAACGCCAGTAACTCCATATTTCACAGTTCCAGCATGTTTCATGGCCGACGGCCGGGTATCTCGCAGTATCGGCCCTCAATCGTCCTCCCTCTGCGGCGGCGGGCCCGCTGGCTGGACCATCTTTCGTATCAGCCGGGCGCGCGTCAGGTGGACGGGCTCATTCTCGGCGAGGGCGTTGTAGGCCAGCAGCGGGGGGTGGCCGATGATGGAGGCGTAGGTGTCGCGGTGGATGTTGGTCTTCCACTCCCAGCTGGAGGTGTCGGGGTGGCCGGTGCCGATGAACTTGGCCTGGAGGCGCTCGAGTTCTTGCTGGTTACGGAGCTTGTCGGCCTGGAGGAGGGGTCAGTGGGAGGGAAGGGAAGGGGGAAGGGGGGGGGGAGAGGGAGGGCGCACCATTCTGTGAGCTTTAAACGGGTGTTGTAATGAGCGGTGATGTTGGATGATGGACTTGAAAATGCTCCATACCAGATTGTTGCTTCACTGTGAGGGTGCAGATTCGGACTAGCGCTTTGTTGGCAGCGGCGTTGAACTGATTAGATAAGACACGAGCTCAAGACGTGAGCACGAGCATCAGCACTCAGATCAACTCACTTAGCCAACATCACTTCATCGCCTGGACAATTGATTCACGCATCCAGCAGGACAGACTGGCGCATCATTTTCGAATTACAAGCAACTTTAACCACACCTCAGCCCCATTCTCGCATCCCAATTCCAATTCCCATGGTGGAGACATGGTCCTTGCTGCAGTCGCAGCAGGCGGCCCGGCAGAAGACAGCCGAGGCAGTCGACGCGGCCAGGAAAACCTGGGATGAGAAGCACGACGGAAAAAACGATCTGGCACGGTTCAACGACACATACGAAGAGGTCGTCGAGGCGCTGCGGGCCCGGTACGCCAATCCCGCCGACGACGCCTGGTTCGCCGGCAACGAAGAACTTCTCAGAGAGCTGGACGAGCTGTTCACAAAGCTCAAGGCGCGCGAAGCCGACCTCGCGGATATCGAAGCCAGGATTTCAAAGGAGAAGCAGCAATGGTACCGTCGGACGCTCCGCAGCTCCGCCACTGGTGGCGTGGCCGAGAAGACGATGGGTCGAATGGCATATCACGGCGCGCTGGATGAGGATACCGACTGGGCCAGTGCGTCAAAAGACGTTCAAAAGGCCCTCGATGCCGCCGGCGGAAAACCAACACTGTCGGACGTTCTCTCCAAGCTTGAAGGACTCGAAGATTCAGCAAGGACAGAGGCGTTGGTTGACCTCTTCTTCCGCGACCCGGTAACAGGCAACATCCCGGCATCGTGCACCGAAACAGTCGAGTCGCTGCGCAGCAAATCAACGCTGGAGGAGATCATGTACTACCTCTGGCGGGACCGACCGGACGCGACGTCGGCCAAGAAGAGGG